>CAKALG010047273.1:0-26761 GCA_916700815.1 Helicolenus hilgendorfi
GGTCAGGGCCAGCAGGCGGCCCATGTCAGGGGAAAGGGGAAAGGGGAGGGAAGGGAGGAGAGGGGAGGAAGGAGGTTGCTCCTCCTGGCAGAGCAGAGAAGTCAGATGAGTTGCACCTTTGGTCCTTCTTATATCTCCTTTATCTTTTTCTGTCTCTTGTTAAAAAAGTCCCACAAGACTCTGACTCTGTCTTCCTCCTGTCTTCTCAGTCCAACCCCTGCTGCTCCTGTCTCTTGTTTTATCACTTCTCCTCTTTTTGGCTGGTCCTCCTCTTCTCTTTGCTGTTGCATCCAGAAGTCTTCCTCAGCCCCAGTTCCTGCTCCCGCTGGTCCCCGTGAGGGCGGACGGAAAACACAGACAGGAAAAGGGGATTGCCTTCTATTGTAAACTCCAACACTGCAGTCCAGGAAACAAACAGCAGACTTCCCTCTCACCATTTATCTTCTCTTCTGAAAAGTTGCCTTCCTCACTGCCTTCTTTTCAAGCTGCTTGAGTCCATGCGTTGGTCCGGAGGAGAGGAGAGGAGAGGAGAGGAGAAGGAGGGGTTGGAGTGGAGAGTGGCCCGCTTCAAGATGTTGGCTGAAGTGGTAAAGCTCTTAAAGTAGAGAGAGAGTGGCGTACCTCTCCACACACACACACACACACACACACACACACACACACATGCACCTCCTTAGCACATAATCACTCAACCCACCCTTCCCTCTTTCACTTTCTCCCTCCCTCTTACGGTACTCCTGTTTGCGGGGGTTAGAAGAGGAAGCTACAAAAATACTCACGCTTACCACAATTCGGAACTTTCTCTGACAACTTTTTGCTCCCACCCTCGCCCTCGCCCTCTCTTTTTTCTTTTTTCTCTATCTAGATCTCTTTTTTATCTCGCTCTGAAATTAATATTTGCTTTATTGGCACGACCATAATTACCCTAAAACATGCTTTAATGTATTTTAAAAAGGTAGAAGTCAAATAATAAATTATTTAAAAGTAAAAATACAACAAATGGTTTGTGATTAAATATTTTAAACTCATGGTTTAGATACCAGCTTTTTCCAGAGTTTTCGAACCGTATCGGTCAGAAAAAGTCTGTGGTCGAAAGCTCTGGAAAAACATTCAGGGGTGGAAATCACCAGCGGACCCAAGATACGATATTACTACGTTACTCAAGTAAGAGTATTGCAATAAGATCTGTTGCGATCTATTGAGATGTATTACCTTTTGTAATCTGCAAATGATGCAGTTTGTCAACACATGTTTTATCTAATAAGATACAGTTTCCACTCCGTTCATTTCAGAGTTTTCATTCACGTATCTTTAGGTGAGAGTGAGGTGAAAATTTAGCGTCAATTTGGAGCGTTATTTAGCATTCTTCCCGACAAGATAACACGACAAGGTACCAATTGATTTCTTAGGTTTTGTAGTTTCATGTGATACCAGTATCTTTACTCTAGGTTTAACACAGACACTGACTGAGCCCGCTACAACCTCCGAAAGACAGAATAGCAGTCAGAGTGTTAAGAGGTTAACAGTTTATATAATAAAAGATCGATACTTCCGTTGTGACGAGACGTTTGTGTATCGATAGGATATTGCCACCATCGCAATACTATGCTGTATCCTTTTTTCCCCCCTACCTCTAAAAACTAATAAGTGAAGCTTGAGATTAGAATATTTTATCACAGATATGTGATATATACGTTACTTTACTACATATACTACAAATGAAAAAAGCATTGTTACAAAGAAATCATTAAAAAAAAAAGAAGTATTAATAAAATAAGATAGTTTAGCAAGTAGTTTAACACTGCAGTAAAGTGGTAACGCTGAGAACCAGAGGCAGATTTTGAAGGTGTTGTTGTTCTGCTGGTTTTCCCTCAGGCTGTGACAGGCTCTGACATATGTCGCTGCTTTCATGGCAATGTCACTTTTTCCCCCAGAGTAGATATTGAGTTTGTTTCAGTCTGAGAGTCTGTCGAATTGATGTTTTATTTTGGTAAAGAACTTCTGTTTTTTAACACAGGCTGCAGTGTGACACCCTGTGTCGCTCCCTCTCTGCCTCTTGTTGTTCCTCTGAACTAACACTGGCTGTTTTCTCTGTCTGTTTTCTCTGGTTTGCCGGGTTTGTCTGTGTCCACCTCTGGGCTTTGTATTTAATTAATAGATCTAGTTAGAGTCAAACTGAAATTTTAAATCCCCTCACTTTTTGTGTAAGGAGCTATAGTGATACTGCAGCTATTGTGTACTGTTTTTTAAGAGGTGAAACATTTTTCGACATGTTTGTCGTCTGAGTGTCAAGACTCTCGGTGGGAGATTCCCATTGTAGTGTTTGACTGACACCCGAGGGCTGTGATTGACTGCTGAATGGAGCACATCATACATTTACCCCCTATTTCATTAAGCCTTTAGAGAGGCGAAGTCCCGCCCCCTTTCCAGAGAGAAAATATGTACGTAGTCAACGGCGAGAGACCAATCTTTTTTTGGATCCCGTTTGACTTACACCATGAATCACACACCTGATGTTTGTCAATTTAAAACATAATTTTGCAAGTCAAGAAATTCACAGTTTGTCGTAGTGTCATTTAGTTTTGTGTGAAATCGCTCAGTGAACTATATCTCTCGTCTCGCACAATATACGTCACCGATACTATTAATGGAAAGTTATCCTACCTGATGTGTTTTATCCAGTGGCTCCTGGTCTTTTTATCAGCCAGGAAGCGAAAGAACGAGTACGACCCGTTGCTCGTGTGAGTACATCTCATTACGAAACACACAGGCATCGTAGCTCCAGCAAGAGAGACGTCACTTTCTAATTACGTATTTTCACAGTCTCATACTTCAACAGTTTTACCACAATCTTTGACTGTCTTGACTTGCAAAAATTAAGTTTTAAATTGACAAACATGTCTGATTCATGGCGCAGTTCAAACGGGATCAAAAATGATTTGTCTCTCTCTGTTGACTACCATTCATATTTTTTCCTGAAATAAGGTCCCATGGTGGTCCGCCGGAAGGGGGCGTGACTTCGCCTCTTTATATAGCAATGGCTATCAACTATTAAGTTGTCTCTTTACATCATTCTGCTTTTGGAAGGAACCCATATAGCTGTTAAGTTTGTATTCCAGACATTGTATTGTGTTGTGTTTGTCTCACATATATTAGCTGTTCCTGTTTTATGGGTTCAGTTGTTTTGATGGAAATCGTCCAAACTGTCAAAACTCTCAGCAACAGATTGTCCTCTAACCTCAGCAATCCATGTTTTGAATCACAAAATCACAGATGGGACTAAGCAACGCCTAAAGACGTCACCCCCCCGAAGCTAGTTAACCGTCTGTGTGGCCGTTGGAACTGAAGCAATTTTATTTATTAATTTATTTTTATTGCAATGAGTTTTCAATGCCCACCCACACAAATGAACCAATTAAATTACCCGTAGCGACATCGTCAAGTGGTGCCAAAATTCACACCCCTTACAGAATTACTTGACTTCAAAACCACCGAGAACATATGCAGCAATTTCTTGGCAAAAAATAAATTTTAATCTGCCACTTGGTATAGTCTGTTCAGTGTTAAATAGCCTTATTTATCAAGTTTACATTGGGTTTCTGTGAGAGGTTGATGTGCATGTTTCTCTTTTTCTGTCTTTCTATAGGCTTTGGCTGATCCAGACTGTTCAAGGAGATGAGACCAGCTGGATGAGCTGTACAATGGCAGGAGGGGAGTTCAGTGCCTTTTAAGTGTTTACAGGACTTCATTGCTCTTTTTACGTATCGTTCAAAGACTTCGGCCTAGTTCAGCTCGGCATCTGCTGTCTGTTCTGTTTCTCTCTGCACTCTGTCAACCAAACCAGCCTCTCTATCACTTTCCATTTTCTCCAACCTCACCATTATGTTTCATTCATATTGCTTCTATTTTGTGATGCATCATAAATGCCCCCGCCCGGCCTTGTCTCCCGCTGTGCTATAAAAGATTCAATCGTCACTGCAACACAGATTGTCCTTTTGATTATAGTCTGAATGCAAGTAGTCACAGCAGGCCTCCATACCAGTGGGCTATCTCTGGGTCTGAGAAATGAAGCCAATGCTGAAGTGCCTTGAACTTGCATTCTTTCTAATAGCCAGCAGGGGGCGACTTCTCTGGTTGCAAAATGCAGTCGGATTGTATTGAACTCTATGAGACAATGAGCCTACTTCTCATTTGATTTATTACCTCAGTAAACATTGTAAACATGAGTTTATGGTCTCAATCGCTAGTTTCAAGTCTTCTTCAATACAGCATGATGTTCATTTGTAAATTATGGACCCATTTAGAGTAAAATAGACCTTAATGGAGGGTATGGTTTAGGACGTGGCTACCTAGGAGTTGTCCATGTTTTTGTCTTAGAACTTTAACCCTTTCAAAATGTGTTTTCAGCTCTTGAAAGTTAATTATAACCTTTTTGGTAGCCTGAAAATGTCTCATTCAGGGTTTGGTTGTACTCCAACATCTCGTGTCACTTCTGGTTGCCAGAAAAATGACATGGCAACAGCCAAAATGCCAAACTCAAGGCTTAAAAATGGCAGTCCACAAACCAATGGGTGACGTCACGGAGAATACGTTCCACTTTTTAAATACAATCTAAGCTCTATACTCTATACCATTCAATACATCCTGCTTCTTTTCAATACTCTCTTGTGACAGTGATCTAGTACCACTGACTCAAAGAAGTTAAATAGAAACCTTTTGAAGGATAGCAAGAGAGGAAGTTGCCCTGTCACAAATCCGACATGATGTTTGTTTGCTTCCTGTGATCAATACTCCCAAAGAAGAACTATTAGACTTCCAAATTCAACATTTTCTCTCCTCCTCAATTTTGACTTTTTGCTTTTTTCCCATGTTAATATTGCATTAGGAGACGAGTATACAGTATGAAAGCCTTAATCTTGCATATACTTTCCATGCACTGTAGAGTCTCAGCCCTTATCTCTGATGAGCATTCCACACTGCCACTGTTGTGTGGACGCTTAATGACCCAGCAGCTTTACAGCCCAGTGTGTGGCCCCATCACTCAGAATGCCAGCGAGTTGGATCTATAGCGACATGCATCAATTCATACCCATGCCTGCACTGTATATACAGCACCCACCTTGCGAGTGCAGCACGATTGATTGATTTTCATTAGGAAATGAACTTCCATTGCATATATATATATGATGGAGCTGATTTCACAAGCAGAGCCGTCAGGGTGGGACGTTTTCCTGTGGAAAACAAAGAATGTTTTTACTTCAGCCTCGGGTGGTTTTGTTTTATTCTGCGCCGTGTCTCTCTGTAGACATTGGTTAGACATCAAATTGACTTGTATGTTGATTAAATTAACGGACTTCCAACTACCATATAATAATCAGATGTCACTCTTATGTCCAGCGCAGGCCCACAGTTCCAAAAATCTGGAAACTGAGTTATGAGCAACGCAAAAAAAGGTTTTCCCACAATTTATGCATAAAACACAAATATGCTGCTGTTTAAAACATATTTGCATTAGAGACATGTCTGAGGTGAAATGAAAGATGGCTACAGCAAGTGTATTGGGTAACAGGACGCAACAGAGTAATGATCTCGTGCAAACTCACTCACACTGTAATACCCAGAGGGACAACTCCGAATGTTGTTCCCCATGTGGCCCCTTTCTGCAGAATAAAGGAAAAAAGCACATTCACATTTTATTGCACTTAGTTTTTCATATAAAGACAGACCGAAAGGGGAAGAGATGGGATTAGATCTTTTTGGCAGAGGTCGGGGACCGAGCAGAAATAAAACCAAGTGGCAGATCTCAGTGAGTCACGATGGAGAGCGATGTATTGATATGATTATTTACAGAGATGGCAGGTCTGTTGTGTGTCCAGAAATACGCTATGCATCACCGGACCGTTTCCAGTGTTCAATAGCAACATGAGAATAAATATTCAATATCAAACAGAGTCTGCTTTCACTTACACAACTGGATATGAGCGAAAGTGAAAAGCGGTCGTTGCTGAGTGCAGAGAGCAGCTTGACTGCTGTCCAGTATTCTTTCATAAAACAAATATCTGCTCGTAAACTACGCCTACATCCCATTCTGAAACACTCAGTGTGGTGTCTCACATAGTATACTGTGTATCTGTAAGTGTAGATAAGCTGTGGGATACATGTGAATCAAATACTTAAACAGACTCTCTTCTCTTTCTCACATTGTTCACATTACACACCGTACATGCATAACTTTAGCCGTGCTAAACCACTTCGGTCCACTCCAGACTGTAATCTGTCAACTTTTACGACATGGATTGACGCCAAATATTGCACAGACATGCATGATTCCCAGAATCCTACTGACTTTGGTGAGCCTCTGACTTCCTCCAGCGCCACCATGAGGTTTTTCTTTTGGATGGATCCCCATTACATCCATGTCCCTCTCAGGAGTATTTCTATGAATATTGCTGATCCCTTCACTTTTCATCAGGTCAAAAATGGCCATTTGTCTGATTGTTTAGGTTGTGACCAAATACGTGCAGAACTAATGACATTCCCATCAGCCTCAGCTGTACTTTGTGTTAACTGCCAACTAGCAAATGTTAGCATGTTAACGCTCTAAACTAAGATGGCAAACATAGTCATATATAGACCATAGTCAGACATTTTACCAGCTACACATCAGCATGTTAGTGTTATACTTGTGAACATATTAGCATGCTGATGGTAGCATTCAGCTCAAGGCGCCGCTGTGGCCATAGATTGTATATAAGAAGTGGATGTAGTCACTGTGACGTCACCCATTGGTTTGTGGACTGCCGTTTTGAAGCCTTGAGTTTGGCATTTTGGCCGTCGCCATCTTGTCAGAAGTGACACGAGAGGGTGGAGCTAAGTACAACCAAATGCTGAATAAGACATTTTTAGGCAACCAAAAATGTTATTAACTTTCATGACCTGAAAAGTCACTATGAAAGGACGAAAACACGGACAACTACCAGACCGGGCAACGGCGTAGTAACGACCTGTCAATCACAAGGTAGCCACGGCCTAACGCATACCCTGCTTTATGATCTATTTGCCTCTAAATGGGACCATAATTTGCTAAATGAAAATCACGATTACGGATGCAACGATCCAACTTTTTCAGTCCCGATACCGATAACTGGGCTTTGGGTATTGACCGACATTGAGTTCAATATTGCTTTCCTAACTTTGTAAAACAAAATGTAACAAATAAATACATAGCAATACATTTACTGAATTGTTATTTATTATTAAGACAATAAATTGTTGTTAAAAAGTTGTTAAAAAATCTTAAAAAAAACAGGAATTGTAAAACTTTTTTAATGCAGCAACAAAAGACTCTTAGTTTTTAAGACAACCCTGACCCTGTAATTAAAAAAAAGACTTAAGTCTTAGAAAAATAGATAGTGAAGGAAGTGAATAAAAAGCACTCTTAAACAAATGTGACATACTTGATCATCGAAATATAACACATACATTGCCAGACACACTGAAATATCCTCCACGTGATGAATTATGTGTCACAATAAAAACCTGTGTTGATATATTTTCATGTCAGTCATCTGCACTATCTTTAGGTTTGTCTCAGAAATTGGAAGGAAACATCTCATATAAAAGGTTAAGTGCTTTGTTTATTGAATTGTACATTTCAAAGATAAACACCCGTTCTGCCATATAAAACAAAGTATGATGTAAAAAGAAATTGCCTGGGGCCCATAATTCACAGTGTGCCGCAAGTTTAACACTCCCCCAGGGGGATCGCTGGTTGTTTAGTTTAGTGTCTCCTGTCAGGCCGAGGTATTTTCCGCTGGTCCCTGAAGGCCCTGAATCAATCCGCCGGCTGGATTTGAAGGTGACATTCAGCCTCCCCTCCCTCTGGAGCGGGTATAGCGACTGGGGTTTCTTCCTTGTCTGCACCGCTTGTCACCCAACCCTATCCCCCGAGAAAAGAGCTTTTTGAAAGTGACAGAAACAAAATTGTAAATGATGTTTGCTGTTAAATAGGATCAAGAAAAGAGGGGGGGGAAACACAAGTTACATACAATATTTTATTTTGTTTTTAGAAGACAAACTTGGTGAAAGTTTCCACTATGCTGAAAGCCTGTCGCAGTGGGACTCATCACTCCACACAGCAATCTAAAGCTTCCTCCTGGGCAGGGTGGAAACACCAAAGAGAGAGAACAGAACTGCCCCAGATTCCCCCTTTTAAAGTTCCCCCTTTCAAGGCCCATCCAAAACACTTAACATCCTCATCCACTCTCATCTGCTCAGGCTGTCACCAACAGAATGACCATCTGTGTAAGATCTGTTTGTTTTAGACTGGTAAATGAGAGAAATGTGAGAAGTGCCCAGCGCACACTGGCCTGTTGCTCTCTGCAGTGGGTTAATAATAATTATGATAACAACGATGATGATGTTAGCATAGCTTTACTGCCTCTCCTCATGCTGTTTCTGGGAGAACAAGGCATCCAGGCAACAGAGAGCCCAGGGGAGCCGTTTCTGAAGCGAAAACAAAGTTTAGCTACGCTAATTTGAACTGGAAATAAGATGAACTTGACTGAACCGCATCTGACAAACCAAAAGAGCGAGACAAGTCCCGCTGCAGTCCACGTTCATTAAAAGACACGCAGCGAAGCTAAATCAAACTCCTTGTGGGTCAACTCACCCGGGCAAAGGTGCTTGAAGATGACATAATCACGAACTGACAGGTCCAGAACAAACAAAGCTCCACATTGAGAGCTGGAGACTGAATCGTAACTCAAATGCCACGGAGAGTGATTCCCCCTTGGAACCTTTTGATTGTGTACACAATGATACGCATTAATTTCCATGGAGACTAAACAAATAGAACAGTTGGTGTTCCTCTTCCTCAGTACAGGAGAGTTTTTACCTCTCCTGACCCACCTATCAAAGCAACCAGGCTTGTCCAAAGAGGAAATTCCTGCACTGGCCAGAGAAAATCTATTATTGACCATAAAACCCAACTTTACCGCAATTTAAAAAATGAAATGTAGTTGCGTGTAATTGATTGAGGCTGATGCAGACAGAAAAAATAATGCCGTTGACAAATGAGCACTTGGGAAATAACGGTTTCTCAGTCATGCTCCAGCACTCAGTCGACTGTTAAAAAGTAGACAGGTAGAGAGTTGTATGTTCTGGCTTGCCAACCACTCTACATAGACAATTTAACAGCCCTCATAAAAAAACAGAAACATTAAGCAAAGCAGGTCCAGATCCGCGTCTGTCTCCCATCGACCTTTTCTCATCCGTTCCCCATTTGATCCACTTCTCTTGAATGAAAAACGTCCTGAAATCGCTCTCTCTCTCCCGCAGCTCTCTCTCACCATTTAAATTGCTACTCCTATCCGTCTGTGAGACACACAGTCTGCTATGTGAGAGCTGCCTGTTACACAGCCCAGAGACCATTATTCATAGCAAGCTGTCTCTTGTAAAACACCACAAGGACCACTTCGAAGCCTGGGCGTAATTAATTAGAGAAATGGGCAGATGAACACTAATGTGGCGTGTTTTATACCGCTGTTGCTTCCTGCCCGACGACGACTTGTGCAGACTTTTAACAGGATTGGTTGTGATGCTTTGTAAGGGTGTGATGACGACAATGAACGAGCAATAAATTAGGGATGTCACGATACCAAAGATTTAGTAGTCAATACCAATACCATTGGAATTCCATGATTCTCAATACCAATTTGATTTGAACGGTAAAAAACAAAAGTAAAACAATATAAATCCCATGTACTTCAACATACGCTCCTTTACTACTATTTCCATACTGTTTCTTGTTAGGAAATTAAACAGGTCATAGTTCCCTCTCAGAAATGTATTTTATACTGCTGTGAAAACATCTCCTTCAAACACCTGTATTCATTCAAGTTTCTCGCCATAAACTACATTTTACAAGATTGCATTTGAACACACCATGTTATAATTTGCCTTCGCCCATTACTAGTTTTCACTGAATAGAGCCTGAACGCATCATAATGTAAATCAACGGCACCTCCTGTGTTGAAGTCGGAAGGACGAGCGCTAGTTAACGTTTGCACGTTAGCAGCCAGTAAACAGCGCAGCCCTCCATGGAGCTAACAGCTTATCTTATAAGCTCTCATTCTGCCAATTTCAACACGGATTTGTTGTTCGCAAAATATAGTATTATCAGGGAAAAACTAGGGTGCATGTATTGATAGTGAGTTTACTGCATTCCAAAGACATTTGCTATTGCCTCCGGGACGCCGTTATGGGCCATTCACACAGAATGCGGTTTGCGCTGCGCAAGCCATTAATGGAAATAACGGGTTCCAGAGCGCAGTCGTGCCGTTGCCGCGTTCTGTGTCGAAGGCCCGATAGTCTCCAGCACAACAGAGGTTTAACTGTAAGCCATCAGGAAAATCCTCAGCTTCACTCTGTCACAGTTCATGTCACCTTTGCTCCTTCAACATGTCTGTTTCCATTCTTTTCCCTCCCTCTGGTTAGAAAGGTTTTCAGTGGCTCCACATGTGATTCAAACTATAAAGACCCGGCCATAATGTGCTTCATATGTGATTTTTTTGCAGTGTTTGAGGATGCGAGTGTGTGCGTATGATTAGGAGGCACCTCTCTTGTTGTGCAGCGGGATTAGGTAATACAAAGTCTTTTATGGATGAAGCGCATATTGGAAGCAGCTGCTTTTCCCCAGCTGTTCTTGCATCGCCTTTTGTTGTGTGTTGAGGATCAGGAAGTCCGTGCTGGTGCCCAATAGCCCAACCGCTGCTACCTTCCACAGCTAATGAAAAATATAGACTCACGGGTATGCAGGCTTGTATCTGTTTGCTTTTACTGAATGTCACCGCCGCAGTGTCAAGATGTTGTTGTATTACAACCACTGTGTAGGCACATGTTTCACTGCTTTGTATAATGACATAGCTATTAACGTCTGTGTGTGTTTGAGAGAGAACCAGAAACATGTAAGCAGTCTTAAAATATGGCTTGGCATGTCTTACATTAGGTTTCACGTGGAACACGTGCAACATGACCTCCGACCCCTCACACACTCGGTAGTCAATTTCCTTTTCCCTGACACCCACACCTGGGTGTAGTTTTCACCTTTCCACCCCGGGGGCATCCTTTGTGTGTGTATACACGTGGATGCTTGCGCGGGCATGTGCATGTACATTTTTAGGCCCCCGGCGTCCGGTTCTGGGGCTGGTAACATGGTCACTGATTGGAGCTCATTAGTGTGTAGGCAGTTAGTGTGTGTCAATGGGAATTTATGGATGCATGGATTTTGCCCATACACAGTGCTTTGCTAAAATGTCAAGCTCTAACTACTGACGTACTGCAGTTGAGACAAAACGGTGGAAGGGTTTTAGGTCGGGTGGCAAACAGCATAACAGATATAAATAATAAATAATGACTTAAAGGTGCTATTGGAAACATTCAGCCACTAGATGTCGCATTCTCCCTCCCTGTTCCATTGCATTTACTTCACAACAAGGCATTGCCAGGCACTCACCGTCAATCTCAGCTTATTTATCTGTTTTTTTCCACACTAACTAACAACCTAGAGATACCACATGATTCTAACGTCGTTATACTATTGGCTCACAAACCTTCTTAGACGTGGGAACCAAACGTCCGATATCTTCCACAGAGATAAACAAAACATTAAGTTTTGACCC
Organism: Helicolenus hilgendorfi; assembly: GCA_916700815.1. NCBI lineage: Eukaryota > Metazoa > Chordata > Actinopteri > Perciformes > Sebastidae > Helicolenus > Helicolenus hilgendorfi. Next base: position 11,682 of record CAKALG010047273.1, read on the forward strand.
GTCAACATTTTTAAAATGATTAACTCACAATCATAATGTTTTTTTTTTTCAGGAAAAAACATACTTTTATTCAGCACCTTTCTAAAATCTCTGTATATGTATTTTTTTTATTTTTTTTAAATCTTTGTTTACATAAAAATGTTATCAATAAGACCTTTAATATTATGCATTTTATTGCTAATTATTTTACCCCCAAAGAATTTAGTTGGCATATACCATAGATAATGCCCAAAAAAATGCAGATAGAGTACTGATTATTGATCTGCATCTCCCCATATGCCACCTACTGTGTTCCCTCTGTCATTGATGATTGTGCAGTATGAATGTGTGTATATGTATCGGTGGACTGCAGAAACTGAATTGCCCTCCGGGGATAAATAAAGCTCTCTGTATCTGTATCTGTAAAATGTACATGTCGACACTAAATAAATACATCCAAAGAATCCAAAATATAAAGAATACTGGAATACACTATAAATATACCTGAGTACTACAACTAAAATTAAAAAAATGTAAATTATAAACATAAAATAAACCTCTATATACATTAGCAAATTTACATATTATATAGATTAGTGTTACTATGTACATAAGAAAATGTATTATTAAAATATTATTTAGTTAATAGTTTATAGGAATTAAATGCGTCTGTTTTGCTGTCTGTCCATCCACTATTAACATCCATATTATTATTACTTCAATATGTCAATATGTATTTAAAAATTGATACAATAAATAAAGCTACAGTTAAACATCTTTTCTTATGTCATATAAAGGTACTTTAAACACCCCAAATTGCATGACTTTTAGCTTTAGTTTTTTTATTCATCATAATTGGATTTAGCTACTGCCTCATTTTGTTATGTGGAACAGCAAACTGAATTACCAAGATGTTGGTTCATTAATGTGAATATTTTTCGATTAAGGATACAGCTAGGGGGGAAAAAGGAAATTTTAGCTTTAGCCAAGGCTAGTCGTGACCATCTCCTTGGCTCGCTTTAACTTGACATGGCTCTCTAGTCCTGTATTAAAATGGTGAGTGCTTTAAGACTAGAAAGTGAGACATATGTAGCTTGCGAGACAGATAGAAAACAAAACATACATCACCTGTCGTCATATACAGCATGTATCTAAATGTAATGAGACATGGTGGATGGCAAATTCCTGCCTATAGCCGAGACAGAGCATTTACAGCAGTGCTGCATCTTATAGCCTCTGGTTCACAGTGAAACTAACAGAGAAATGATGATATATGATGATGTGTAATTCATAATGGCATGCTGAACCAAAACTGTACAGAAAACATCCAGAGAAAGATTTGAACACAGCGTCAAGACAAAGTGTATCCACGCCCCCACACAAATGAACATGTACTCCGTTCATGGACGTGTGCACAAACACAGATAATCTGACACACAAACACAACATACAGGACCATCTCGAGTGGATCTCAACTGAACTCTTCGGAACATTATGTCCCTGTGAATTATGGCTTTAATGTTTCATCCGTTCCCATTAGGCTATCCATCACACTGGCGCTCGCTTAGTCATGGAGCAGTTTCATCAAGGGGGGAGAGAAGGTTGAGGGGAGATGGAGAGACATGCATCATGAATGAGAAGAGAGAGAGAGAGCAAAGAGTTGAGAGAGGAGTGGAAAGAAATGGGGAAAAAAAAAAAAACGAATGCAGATAAGTGGTTGTAAACGAAGGAATTAAAGAGAGGGAGAGAGATTTTGGGGAGATAAAATGTGTGGATAAAATGGAGGAGCAGCAGCAGTAGAGAGACAGGGCAGAGAGAAAAGTCATTTAGACAGAATGATGGTGATGAGGGAGGGCTTGTGATGCTTCCAATACTGATAACCACTCGTGGCTCCTCTGACTGAGAAAAAGGGTTGCATGTGGTTCTCTGTGTGGTTGTGTTTTTTCTCATTTACTCATTGCATGGTCCCTTGCCACAGTAGTAGCTCCGCAAAAGTGGCCTTGACATCAGGTGGGATCCAAACAATATTAAAACACAACATTGGCCTGTTTAGACTTGCATGAACTAAAACACCAATTTCAGCACCGCCACTGAATTCAATTCTAGGTCCCAGGTTGTTAGGGAGTCAGTTTGCATTTGCTCGAAGGTAAAGAAAAGAGAGAGAACTGCTGTGGGTACAAAATGTCCTACGAGTGCAAGCAATCGCGGGCTGAAAAACACAATTACACACTTGTAAATGTGTCCTATAATACAAGCTCAATTATAATATAACTTGTACCATGACATTGTCCCCGGCCCCTCCATCAAACATGTCATTAACCCTTTTACAGCTTATCAGCAGTGATTGAATATTGGTTGGCATAACGAGCCTTTCTAACTGCATGCCTCCATCATATAAAACTATTTCGTTCCAGAAACAGTTGTCCTTGTGTAAGATCAGGGACAAACGAAAATCCTCACAGGGAATATGGATTTTACTTCGGCAAACAGCTATTACTTCCACACAGCCTGATTGTAAACCTTGTAATTGTCTTGTTTAAACAAAAGTACATGTCACACAATTGTGTTTGTTTGCCTGGCAATCAAGAACACAAGGAAATTGCCCCTAGGGCAGGGTATTGTTTGAAAAATGACAACATCAGTACCCTTAAAATCATACCAATACCAATAGAGTACTTCATTTCATACCTTTTTTTTCTACTTAATTCGATACCCATCATATGAATGGAAGCTGTGTGTCTCCCACTGGCTACATTATTGTTTGACTGGAGACATTTCGATACTCTTGGTATACTGGGACGATTAGGGCTGCCCCGAATACCATTTTTTTGGGCTCCAGGGCTTTGGTAGTAATCAACAGCTAATATTCGAAGCTTCCAAGTTAAGCAACGGCGGCGAGGGTTCTAGCTTGGTTCGTCTCTGTAAAGGAAGGACGGGAAGGGAAGGACTGGGCCAGACATTTCTCCATTCTCGGCAGAGATGGACGGCATAGAGCTCTAAAACGTGTCTTTCGGTTTAATTGAAGGCATTCATTTTTAAGGATTGTATTGTTGTTTGTATTTTTTTTGTTATTGGATAAGAAACATTTCCCAGAGGGGATAAAAAAAACGAAAACGAATACCCGAATCCCAAAATTGAAAACCGAATACCTACTCAACGAACAAATAAACAAATAGTTCAATAATCGGATCAAGCTCTAGGGCCAATACCTTAAAGGTATCAAGTATCCAGCCCGTCGGCACGAAAAGGTGTGTAAATGCCACAATAATGCGCACGGCATTTAACGTGCAATAAGTACACCTTTCCTGATTTTTGTGTGTCATTTTTATGACATGTATCCTGCACTGACAAAAGTGCAAAAAACTACTTATGGTGGCATGTGACGTGTTTTCTGTAGTTGTTTCCATTCAAATTTTACTTAGTTTACATACCTATTTTAAGCCAAACTGTGCGTTTTCCTTACCCTAACTAAGTGTTTTTCTTGCCTAAACCTAACTGCGGACATTTGTGCAGCGTACAAATGACACGCGAAAAGGCTAAAATGCATACTCATGACTCGCGAAATGTCCATGTATTACTGTGGTATTTATATGCCCTACCCTTGTATCTAATTTTTACCTTTGTTCCAGCTTTTCTTTCCCCACACTTTTTAAATTGAGAAAGGACTTTTTCTTAGTTATACAAATTTCTAAGAAATGTTATATCTATTATGCAGCTCAGTGTGATGTTTAAATATAATATATTACAGGAACATGTTATCTACCACAGTGTCCTGCATGCCAGGCCACCCGGGTCTTTATATGGAGGAAGTATCGAGTCAGATGAATGTTGTCAGCGATATGGATCACTGGCCACAGAGGGTTTCAATCAATCATGCAGTTTGAGAGGAACAGGTATGGCAACTCACCAAAATGTCAGTGACAAATACGTACCGCGAGAGCTCTGAAGGTTGCGTGTTATTGGGAGAAGAGGGAGGAATGACAAGGAATGAAAGAGTGGAAGATAAAGAGATGGATGAAGCTGGACAGGAGACAGAAAAGGGGAAATGGTCAAAGATAACGCAAATGAAGACAAGTAAGAATGGAGAGAGTTCACAGAGTCCAAAGAAGGAAGAATTTTGGTCGGGGGTATAAGAGGACATAAAGCCGTAGAGTAGGCTGGGGTTTTCTTATCGTACAAGATCAGCCTGAGGGATGAGATGAGAGTCCTCTGCAGTGGAGTCTGGGGCGAGCAGAGAAGGAGGAGATGATGGGAATGTTACAGCTGGTCTGTTTCATAGAAACCTGGAAAACAGGAGTTACAGCGAGCCATATGCTCATCCTGGCTCACTATGTTCCTCCATCCAACACTGTTCTCAAATTTAAACACTAGCTCTTGTTATTCGTTCTTATTACTTTACAATATGGTGCGGTCGTGTGAAGTAAGAAAAAAAATCGTAGTTACGTCTCGCCTGAAATAACCCAGCGCTAGCTTTCATCACCACGCACCACAAGAAAAGTCGGCATTGAAACTTAAATACTGCTTGAAACAAAGCCTGTCGTGGAGCATCTGGTGTTACTCAAGAGCCCGAATGTGCTTGTGCGTGTGTTGTTTGGGGAATGTTGGTTATTAACCAAGTTAATGCTTTCTACTTAGAAATTAAATGTCAGAAAATGTCAGCGAGGGTAATGTGAATAACTGAAAGTCTGGAGGTGAATTAGTGTGTGTTTAACCGGGTGCGTCTGTAAATGTGTGCAGATAGGGTCTTTTAATGGTTTCATACACAATATTTCATTATTGAGCGTGATGGTTTCCAACTGTGCCCTATTTGTCAGTAATGCTTTAAATCATACATTACAACATAATCATTTCTAATTTATAAGTTGGACCGAACACACCGGAGTAGTTGTAGCAAGTCCAGATGACTAAACCAGAACCTTCTGTCCTTATTCTGGCCTAACGGAGACTGTAGGCCGTTGGCAGGCTTGTCTTACACGTCTACACGCATGTAGGCGTCTTGTCGTGTTGTTTTCAGACAGATAACAAAAACAGAACCCAGTATAAACGAAACATGGAACAAAAAAAACAGTGCTGACATTTTCAATATCATATAATCCAAATATAGCCAAGTGCAACACGCTTTCACTGAATTAGACTTATAAAATCTGTGTTGTTATTGGCTTTGTATTCTGACTTTTTTTTAGGACTTAAGGCCTTTGCACACCAAGTCTGTATTTTCCATGTGTTTTTTTTTTTTTATGTCATCCAATAAAAAAAGATTTTTCGCACAGAAACCTTGCACACTGAGTCCGATGCATTTTATTATTCTATTTGTTGCGATAATTCGCAATGCTATACAAAGCTAAATTAATTACATAGATGCAATGGATAGCACTAGTCCTAACATTAGCAATAAGCTATCGTTTAGCTGCCTAGAGGACAATCACTGCTGTCCAATCTTCCGTACATCCTTTGTTTCGCAACCATCCCCTATTTCAAGCTGTTTTGCAATCACCTGTCACAATCGATCTTCAAATTCTGAATCTCTGTATTATTTTATTGCTTCATCCTAAAGCGCTTTGTGCTGGGAGATGAAGTAAATGTTTATCAGATGCCATTTTGGATGATGACGTTTGCGCAAACGGTGTCTCTGGGTATTCAAATAACCCTCTTTTGACAGATGCAAATAAATGCAGAAAATGTAACCTGTTCCAAAAACTTTATTGATGGACGAAAGTTTCGGAGTCTGTGTGTGAACGTAATTGACACAACGTCAGGTTTGATTTTTTTTTTTTTTTTTTAAATGCGCGACAGTTTTGGGCAAAAAACACGGACTTGGTGTACAAAGGCTTTTAGACTGATGGACATATTTTTTGGCCACTTAGCTGTAAAAACATTACGACTTTTCCCGTCCAATGTAAGTCAAGAATTCACTCTTCTTTTAGCTCTGGTTTTGGTCCCCACCACCTCCTTAGGGAAATAATCAGGCTCTTTAGCAGCTATATGTTCCACTATGTTCACCAGCAAAGCGTTAACTTTGTCTGTTTGGTGCTGGGCAGGAAGTGTACAGCCAGTGTAAGTGGCTGTAAATGAGGTTGATGAGGGGAGTCCGACTGATACAAAACCATACAATTTTCGGGGCTGTAAAACCAAAACAATGAGCTGAAAGATGCTAAAACGCTTCATAGAGGAAATGAGAGGAAATGCAAAGTCTGGGGGTAATTCTCTGTGGGTTCGTCACTATGAGTATTCACTTTCACATTACTCAAAGTTGATGTGAAAATATTGCAACTTTAATATTTATCTGAAATATTAAGGCTGTGGGGGACTGTTCTGTGTGTCTTTTAATTCACCTCATGATATATAGGCTTCTATCTGCCACTGCAGGCTCAGGCAGCCAGCTGGATGTGCTTTTGTTTTGTAGAATTATTCACTGAGTACATTTGAGCGATTACCTGGACCATCTTGGACTAATTTGTTCTTAAGTACGTATATGACAAATAGAGGATAAATGCTAGAATATGAATAAGAGCTAGTAAAACATGAATATTGTTCTGCTTTTATTCTTCATGTAATCCAATTCAGAGCTGATGTTGGAATGTCACAGCAGGCGTTAGATTTAATTACAGTTCTCTTTAACAGTTTAAATGTGGCATTGTTAACAATCTATTTGTGCATACCATCCAGATGTAACGCAGTGATTATGATACGTCTTTTGCCATTTAACAACTTTGTGTTTTATAACTAATGCATAAATTGAGTCTTAAGTTTATCATCTATTATACTGGTAAACGGTCCTCAAGGCATGCTATATGAGACAGAAATAAAGCATGGATTACAATAGACAGTTTAGTTTCACAAGACTTTGCATCTCAAATAGAATACATTTCTTATTTGTGTGTGTGTGAGTGTGGTCAAATGTGGACAGGCCATCTCTGACCCCCGCGGATAGGATTGAACAGGATCTACAGATAGAGCTGTTTTACTTCTCTTCCTCCTCTTTCTCTGACAGAATATGCAAATATGCTTTGTTTTATCTCATTATCTCTCAGGCTGTGTCTGTCTGTCTGTTGTTTTGTGGTGGGCAGGTAGCATAAAGTGGGTTTATCAGAGCTTTTTTACTGAAAACAGCTGGCAATGAGGGCGGTGAGACATGAACCGAAAGTTTTGTGTCATAAAACCAAAACAATGAGCTAAATTCTTTGGGTTTGTCACTACAGCAACACTTTTTATATTACACATTTCGGCCATGGTTTATATAAAACTATTGATTAGTGCAGCTTGAAGCAATTCATTAAAATGTCTGGAATGTACAATTTTAGAAGCATTTACATTTACAGCGAACAGTTTTTTGCCTTCACCTAATGCCTCTTTTCTTCTCTTCTTGTTCTCATTTCAACTTTCGCTTTAAAACGTTTTTACTTTGTAAAAGTTATCTGTACATTTATTACAATGCCCGTTCAGCGTGTGTCCTTGACCCAAAGGAAGTGCTGCTTGCAGCAGTGTCGAGCTTGTTGACTTCAGGGAAGTGAAGAAGAGTTCGGTTGTAACGTTACTATATCCAGCATCCGACAGCGAAACTGAAATGCAGTCAATGAGCCTCGTTCTGCCCTTCGCGGACGACATGCTCGTCTTTGCCTGAAGCTCCGTCCCCACTGTTGAGCAGAGCAGCGTTCGCTTTGTTTGTCCAAAGTTTATTAATATGGAACATGTAGCAAAGTCCAAATAGCACCAAATTCGACAAAGCACTCCACGGGGTCCCTAGCAATACACCCACTAAGTTTGAAGTAGATTGAATGAACGGTTCTTGATTTGCAATGGACACACAGAAAGACAGACAGACAGAGATTCCTTGCTTTATAGTGATATTTCTAATGTCTGTGTCAATGTGCTGTATGTTATTCTGTGTGTATGAGAAAAAGGACACAGAACTACATTGACAATTGCAATGTACACTTGTGAAAACATGTCATCTCACCGTGTGAAGACCTCCTCAGCGCCTAAATGCAGGGAATGGGGCTGATTAGAGCAACCCTGCATGAAATTGTCCTGTCTCCCGTTATGTCACGGCACCACTTCAACCACAGTATCATCACATACATCATCCTATTAAGTGAGTAATTAATTACGTAATTTAAATAGCTCTGTATGTTATCGCTGACAATAAAGATAAAACATATCAAATGTCAGCCTGACTTTGAAGAAAGACACACACAGCTTTGTGGGATAACATCCAGCCTGGACAATGCACCCTTGCTGTCCCACATACATATATTTGAAACTGAGCAGATACAGCTGAAACCTGGTGTATCCCTTTTAAGTCATGCTTTTGGATCACCCAGGGGGACACAGAGCTGGACTTGTTCACGACCATTGTTCGGTTTGTCTTCGCTCATTTCGGGTTCACTGCGTTTTGAGGCGATATTGGCCAGCACTCCATTGTGGAATTATCACGATTTATTTTGCATTCTATCAATGCGATGACAGTTTCTGTGCTGTGCGGTTGTCAGACTAACACACACAACATTTTTCACTCATTTTTTTTTTTTCTAGAGGAGGGTACTGCAGATCCAAAACGCCCCCAGCTTATTCTTGTTCTTGGCTGTGTGCAGAAAACAGTGCAGACGGCAATCAGCAGGGTGTTAGTGTTCTGTTATGCTTGAACAGGGCAGAGGGGGAGTAAAGGTTAGCATACTGAGTTTGGCTTCTCTACAAGAGAGTGACAGCACATATTTGTAAGGAATGGAAAAATGGCTGATACTTTTTCACATTTTAAATTCAGGGCCATGAAAGGATAGGAGGCATTATTTTGCTGTAATCATACTTGCCAGCCCTCCCAATCTTTCTGGTTTCCTCCCAGGGTCACAATGCTCCAGTATTTCTTAGGGATGTACTGTACAGATACCGTACTGATACTGTATATACTGCTCCTATTTTTATACGTCCTTCTATTTAAATGGTTCATATTTTGTTACACTTTGTGTTAGCTGATGCATCTTTGCTGCTGTACACTGCAAATTTCCCCACTGCGGGATAATAATAAATAATATTAATAAAGGAATATCTTATCTTATCTTATCTTACCGGATTGGATATCGGGCCGATACTGACTCAAATAGCTGGAATCGGGTATCGGTGACTATGAGGCCAATCCGTTCGATTAAATTCTATGTTTATATACTTTATACATTATATACTGGAATTTGAAGTTCAAGGTTGTTTGACCAATTTGTTGCTGCATTAAAAAAAATGTTTACACTTGAACTTGTAACTCTTGTTAAATTTGAAGATTTTTCTTTACCAAGTTGCTGGGATACGATTTATTATTTTAATAATAATAAATAACAATTCAGTCATTTTAAATCTATGTATTTAGGAACGCAATGTTTAAATCAAGCCTGATGTTGTCTTACACATAAAATAATGATTCCAGTCACTTCCACACAGTGAGGCATATATTCTTTAAAAGTCACGAGAATGCTGGAAACAATATCTCTGAAAAGTTTTTCTTTAAAAAAAAAACAAAAAAAAAACAGATTAAGTGACATTCCTGAAACGGTTTCTAACATACAATAGGTGGAATATAAATAATTATTATCAAGTGTAGGAATACAAACATACAGAATTGATGCTGGACGTTAGATGAGAAGATCAATACCACTTTCATATCTACAAAACAAGATATGAAGCTAGAGCCAGCAGTGGGTGGAAGTTGTAACCGCTTAATCAAATCCAGGCTAGCTGTTTCCCCCTGCTTCCAGTCTTTAAGATAAGCTAACCATCCGCTAGCTATAGCTTTAGCATACAGACATGAGATCGGTATCAATCTCCTCATGCCAATAAAGTGAATAAATGTAGCCAAATTCCCAAAATATCGACACTACTCCTTTAAGTGCCATGTAAGAGTGTATCTGCTCTAAATGTTAAACACGTGGCAGCATAAGCCCTTAAAAAGCCTGAAAACACTACTTAGACATAATCTGCCTGTTTCCACTTCACATCTGTAAGGCATATATTGTGATAACTTGGATTTACTGTTTGTTATTTATGATGTTTCATGTTTGGAAATCTCACACTAAAAGCTCAAATAGGATTTAAAGACCGCATAGCTCCATGCCAGACCACCTCCACGGGGCCGATGTATTTCACCATGTTATGTTTGCTGAAAACAGCATTTCATCGCCCGAAAAGTTAAATCAAATTCACGGGGGGGAGGCTGGGAAACAACTATAATAGTGTATCTAGCTACCATAATAATGTCAGAGTATGAAATATCTGTTAGGTGTTAGCCAGTGCAAACACATTAAAGCGATAGCAACAATCTGCTGCCTCTCCCCCCACCTCTTCCATTATCTTTGAAGGTGGTGGTGGTGGAGCACAGCTCTGGGCTTTGGTCCGACATGAGATGTGTGTTGCGTGCTTTTGTTGCTTAGAAACTCCTCACCTAGCTCAGACTGGGGTCAGTGGCTGCTAAGCGGTGTGATTTTTAAATCCCCGCAGCAGTCATCGCTTTGTCAGCCTGCGACTCTGGGCCAGTTGTCACCGTACAGCTGGGTCTCGCCACTACATCAGGTTCAAGTCAGTCAGCGTGGGCTCGCTGTCCAGGCGGATCTGTAAAAAACTCACCGACTTTTTAAATGCACTTGAAGATGAATGCTTTGAAAGTGTTTTTTTTGCGCAATAGGTGAAGAGTTTTCAACTCTCTTAGGGTTTCGAAGTCATTGAACGAAGAGGAAGGAAAATCCGAATGGCATGTGTGAACATTTATCTTCTGTCGCACACGTCATACACACACACCCTCAAATGAACAGTTAGCTTCATGATGGACGAGCAAATCGCAACCACAAAATGTCTTCATCTGCTGAATTCCCCAATAATTTTACATGTCAAAGAGGCTTTATCCTCAAAACTGACTGACTGGAGCGATTTTCACATCGAGAGAAATAACCGCGAAACTACCCTAATGAATGTGTTTCATACCAGACAGGCTAATATCCTCCGCCTGTATATCATCAGTATGTCAGTGTGTACCTCTCCTCCCCTCCTGCTCGGACTGTAAACTATGCCTTTTTTCAATGGAGGACCTGACACTGTACACTGGCCTCGGGGTCGGCCTCAACCTCCTGCCGGGCCGTTAATGGCCTCCTCTGTTATCACTTTGCCGCTACTCCTCACACCTGCACTCAAGAATAATATTTACCCTGTCTGTCATCATTGTGCGGTGGGCGTGTGTGTGTGTGTGTGTTTGTGTGTGTGTCTCCCTGCCTTTGCGTCAGACGTTAATGATGCCTTCCATTCTCCCCCCTTCTCTCAGGCGTCTTATTAGAGAGGGGAATGGACACAGCCTTGTCTGTGTGAAACAGATCTTTTTCTCAGGAAGAAGTGGGAGCCAGAGAGCCGAATTCCAGCACAGAAACCAAAAACCTCCCTGGTCACTCATAACATTTCAATTAAGGCACTGCTTAAATGCATGAGCACGCGAGTGTATGTGTGTGCTCTGTTTGTGTGGAGGGCCAGATGATAACTGGGTGGTATACGGGAGGGGAGGACGTGTGATGATCAGTTATCTGTTGAATGCGGGTGGCAAGTTGCCTCATGCATCTCCCGATAAGCTGATAAGTATGCTATCAGCTCGCGAAAAAACAAGATGTGATTGCTTTCATTTAGAAAAAGTAACAGTTAAGTCATTTCCTCCTGAGAGTTTAAACATGAGCGGGGGATAAAGAGACGGAGAGAGATTGAGAGGCGACTGAGAGAATCGGGAGAGGCCAATGTTTTCCTTGTCTGTTTTTCGAAGTTTGAGGAGGCTGGGGAATCGTTTATAATGAGAAAGACAACAACTGGATGATGATTCTTTTTCAGTTTCCACCCGTGAGAAGATCGGCACAGCCGGGTTTTTTTGTATGTAGATGCATTTCCATGCATTTGATCACTCAAAACCCTGAAATTCAAATAAGAATCAGTTCGCTGTGGCATATTTTTCCAACAGCACAGTATAGCACTAGTAGTGAGCCAGGCTCAGTAAGATGCCTGACAGACTGTTTGTCAGCTTATGTTCACTGAAGGTGACCTGGTAGATTGTTTGAAGCCATAGCTTAACAATTTTGGAAGATGTTTGCTTCCTTGCCGAGAATTCGATTTTGAAGATTGATGCCACTCTCGTATCTATACACGCTAAATATGAAGTTACGACCAGCAGATGGTTAGATTACCTTCGCAAAAAGACAGGAGGCAGGAGGAAGTGTCTGCTCAATATGAAGCTTGAGGCAAGCGTAAACCGCTTAGCTTAGCGTACAGACTGAACCCATTCGGAAACAGTTAGCCTGACTCTGTCCGAAGGTAAGAAAATACACTTACCAGCACCTCTAAAGCTCCGAACGGGCACTGCACTAGTAATAGTAAAGATGACATTTTTGGAATAATTTTATAAAGAGAATGCAAGTTAAAAGCTTTAAAATCCATGTATCAGTCATTTTGTTTTAATATATTTCTTTGATCACTTTCATAGCGCATCAAAGGGTTAATGGGGTCTAAACCAAAGTCTGCCTTGATGTTGCAATTTCTCAACTGCTTAAAGGAAGTGACTCATAAGGATTACAAGAAAATAGTATTTTGTCATTTGGCTTTGCAGAACTTTGCTGACATTGTGACTTTTGAAACATACTTGTAGGAGAAGTGGCATTGAGGCAAAAGACTTCACGCTTCACTAGAGCACGATGAATTAGAAGATCATTAACAGTGCCTGCTCGTGGTCCTCTGCAAAATGCAGATTTTGTGCAGTCTTTTTTGGATACTGCTACCTACAGCACTAGTCTCATACATTATCAACCTGATTTCATGAATGCACAGAAGGAACATACAGTTAATGAAAAAAAAACCAGGAAAACCTTACAATATAATACAATCCATGACAACAGCACAACAAACTATAGAAGTTATTTAAACCAATTACTCTTTTTTAAACAAAAAAGACTAACTTTAATGTATTGCTTTATATTCTAAGGTGTGTCTGTCATTATGTCAAATACTTTCTTTACTTTCAAACAAACCAACAGCTTTAACTCCTTGTGTGTGCAAAAAAAACTCTTTGCTAAGAAAATTGATGTTGAGGTTATTGTAAAAAGTGCAAAAATAGATTAATTATACACAGAACAGCTCAAAACTACACCATGTTTCGGCATATTTAATTTGAATTATTCAACTTAATGACTATTCCCCTCTATTAAAAATATGAGTGTTCACCAGGCAATAGTTAATATTTAATCATTTTGGACAAAGTATGAAAAAGGGAAATAACAATTTTGAGTTAAGAGTAAGATAAATGCTGTGTAAGTGAAAATGTGCAAAAACAAATACAGTACGGAAGCCACCACTGAGCTGGTTTCCTAATTTATTTAATGGGGTCTGTTGAGATTCCCCGTTGTGTGCAATACATCTCACTTTGCAGATAAATGCATCCCTTCTCAGCATCCTTAGTGCTGTCTTTATCATCCCCGTGGAGAACACATGTATTATCCCCAGTTGGAGCAGTGGAGGCCTCCATACAGACTGGTATCTCTTAATGTGTATCTGCTGTCATCTAGTGGACACAGGGGGGGATTGCTGTGTGTGTGGTGTAATGTAATGTGTATACCATAGGGGTCACTATGATGTCTTTTTTTCCACATTTCCATGAGTTTTGTTTATACAGCCTCAGAAGGCCACTTTGAATTACTGTGGGAACTAACCTGCTCTTATTAAAATGACCACTAGATGGCAGTAAATGACTTCAAAACATAAAGAGGGGAGTTGTTGATTAGGTGTATTATTTGCTTTCCCTTACCTATGCCTCTATGTCTACAGCTGACAGTCACGTCATTTGTTGACTCCTGCCCTTCTTCCTCCTCCTCCTCCTCCTCCCTGATTAAATCCCTTTAATGTACATTATCTGCTATATCCTCCAAGGAGCTTTCTGCTTCCTCTCATCTGTGCAGCTCACATGGGAAATGTTTGGATTAGGGATGCACCGATCCGACTTTTACAGTCCCGATACCTGGGCCGATACCGAGTACCGATATAATACCAGTGTTTAATAAATAAGCTGTATGCCTCACTGTGGCCTCGAAGTGACTGGGATCAATCTTTTATGTGTAAGGCAACATCAGGCTTGACTTAAACATTGCTTTTCTAACTTTGTAAAACAAAATTTAACAAATAAATACATAGATATACATTTACTGAATTGTTATTTATTATTAAAATAATAAATTGTACGCCAGCAACTTGGTAAACATTTTTTCAAAATGAACAGGAATTACAAATCAAGTGTAAACCTTTTAATGCAGCAATAAGTTGGTCAAAACTTCAACGGGGATTAAAATCCCAGTATATAATGTATGTAAACGTAGAATTTAATTGAATAAATCGGCCCCATTGTCACCCGATATCCGATACAGCTATTTGAGTCAGTATTGGCCAACGATGTAAAATGCAATGCCAATTAGCACTGTAAAAACATAGACACAAGTTTACGAACTTTTTTTTCCCAGTTTATTTACACCACCATGCAAATGAGAGCCTTGAGGTAAGAAAAAAAACAACAATGTAGAGACACATTTGCAGAAAGAGACGGAAGCAAAGGCAGAAAGTTGTTCAAAGGCCTGTGTTTAGGTGTTTTTTACACAGGTTTCATACATTGGTCCACTTCTTCCCACAGCTTTGGGAGGAGCCTTTTGGCTGCAAAGCCCAATTGACTTCAGAGCTTTGTAGAGGAATATGCAAATGTTTCATAAATCAACCAATCACAGACGTTTCCCATTGAGGAAACATTCAGAGAATTTCCTCCTGCCCAAATCTAATGAAAAACCTGAGGTGTTTGGTATACTGTGTAACTATATATAGGCGTGTGTGTGCGTGTGTGTGTGTGTGTGTGTGTGTGTGTGTTTTCACTGATGGGTGTATTTTTCTTCTTCTGCTTTCAGAGGCCGGCTGTGGGGCAGGATTACACCTCTCTCTCTGTCCTCATCCCTCTCCACCTCCACCCCTCCTCATCCATCCCTCTCCACCCTCAGCTCTACTCCTTCCTGCTGAGTGGATTTTTTTCAGGGCTGTGCACATAGCGCACCCCCATCACCACCTCCAAC
>CAKALG010047274.1:0-20076 GCA_916700815.1 Helicolenus hilgendorfi
GAGGGACGGTGCACTGGAGGCTCTCCTGTACAAGTTGACTTACAGTGGAGGGCAATTCATGTGGCACTGGCAAGGTTTCAGTATGGGTCACCTAGTGTGCAGTCTGCTGTTGTAGCTTTTTATAAAAGGTACAGGTTTGGTAGTTAAATTTGCGGCTTGTGTAGCATATCCAAAGAACAAGTGTATTTTGTTAAACACAAGGCAACAGAAGGAACATAAAAACGTGGCCTACATACCTCCTGCAACCTGCGAGTGTGCTCCATTTCCCTGACCTGAGGGGGAACAGGTGTTCCCTAACAAGCCTAACCTGCCTAACCAAAAGACATTCATCGGTACATTTTTGGGGTTGAATACGTGTAATTACTGCTTAAAGGAATAGTTCAACATTTTGAGACACTGATTATGTTTTCATAGACAAAATATTGCGTTTTTTCCCCTATTCCAAAAGAAGACAATATTCCTACCAAGCTGTTTACACGGCTAATGAACATGGATATTATAATACACTAATATTTCCGTTTACATGCAGCCGTGCATACTCCGATTAACGTAACCTGTGGCAGACTTGTTCGACCGTGCAAACACAGCCTCCCTCTTTCATTTCTTCAACACCTTCTTGTAAAGGTCGACGTTGTGACATTTGCCTGTAGATATCCAAGTCTTTCATAATATTTAAAGGGACTGTAATATGTTACTCATATCCATTTTTTTTAATTGTTTTTTATTGCTAATGTGTGAACAGGTTTTAACCTAATCTAAAAAATTAGAAATGTGGGCTTTTCTTTTGGGCATGCATCTCTGCAAACTGTCGGCTAGTTGGTTTGGGTACAACGCACAGAGCTGGCCGTAAACAGACAAGAGGCCTTGTGTCGCAAACTGTGGTAAAAACCCCCAAATGAGACGCATATTCTGAATGCGCTGTACACATGTCCAGAAATGCTCCTAAAACCTGAATAAAATCGGCATATCCCACATTTCTTAATCATAAAATGCTCCATTTGGAATAAGGCCTAATTCAGAATATCCAAACAGAATATGCTGTTTACATGACCCGTGTCAACTTCAGAATATTGTCATATTCACAATAATAGTGAAATATGAATGTGCACGTAAGTGTAGTCAATGTTGGGTCAATAGGGTTATGTCCCTGATACTTAACTCTCCGTAAAACCACAGCTTGTACTTTTAACACTTTTTTTTTCATACAAAGCACAAAGACTTTTAGATTTTGTTTCCAGTCTTTATGCTAAGCTAAGCTAACTGGCTGCTGGCGGTAGCTTCATATTTAGCGTACAGGCATGAGAGTGATATTGATATTCTCATCTAACTCTTGGCGAGACAACAGATAAACTTATTTCTCAAAATGTTGAACTATTCCTTTTAAAATGCAACTTTAATGGCTCTGATAGGGAGGTCTTAATATTTCTGTTTTTTTTGTGCGTGTGTTTATGTGTGACTCGTCTTGTGTTAAAGAGTGTGTGTTTTCTCTGCGGTCTCACACTCTGTCATGCCCTAGCAGTCTGTCCAGCTCACCACGGCTCAGTAACTGCTTTGAGAAGCTGATGGGGAGATAAAAAAGACTTCTGGCTTCTGCATGTGGCTCGACGTTACTGTATAGACTAAAGTCTTTGTGTGTGTTTCATCCTCGGCGAAAAGGTCAGTGAACACAGAGAGCCCTTGTTGAGTTTGGCCTCCCTGTATATCAGATAGCACATTACATTTACCCATGACATCCTCTTAGTGGTTTAAGTTGGACTCAACAGACGTTAGGTCAGACTGATCCATATGGAAGTCAACTTCCTGGATTTGGACATGATCTACTTGCATGAATAAAAGCAGTGAACATGAGGCGTGCGTGCAAATCCTCTTGGACCTCCACTCTGTTTTCTCTACCTTTTAAAAAAAGGGGTTTGAAGTACTTTTATAAGTGGCTATGACGCTGATGGCAAGACTTAATTTTTGTCTGAGGCAGAGGAGGAAAAGAAAGTACACACAGAAAAGAAAGTATCCAGTTTCCTCTTCATCTAACAGTAAAGGTCTACTGCTCAACACAGTCACAGACTGGGATCTGTCTTTGCCGCGTTAAGACCATCAAGGGGCTCGTGGAGGGGAGATGTGAGGCAAATCGAGCCGTTTTTCTCCTTTTTGGAAAGAAAAATCAGAGCGTACTAAAAGGTCCCAGGAGTCTGAAGTCATGTGCTGAAGTGAATTTCAGGCAAAGAACGTCCTGCTCCACTTGGGCCTTTGTGGGAGTTCACGGCGTCCTTTTAAAGTGTGTGCGTGTGTCAGGTCTGTCGGAAAAGGAAGAGAAGGCCGGGCAGAGTGGACAGGAAACGGGAGGTTTGGAACAATTATGTAAGATTGTTTGACCTGCTGAAGATGCAGGAAAAAGGTGTATCCCCCTCTGACTGCCAGTACATCCAGTGCTTCACACTCTGGAAACACAACAGTTTGTTCTGTTAATGTTAGAATACAGTTACATTATACAACTGTGATTTTTAAAGGTGCAGCGTGTAGGACTTGGTGGCATCTAGCTTGCAGATTGCAACCAATTTCTCCCGCGTGTCCCTGGTTCTCTGCTTGGCGTTTCGTAAACTTGCTCGTAAACTTTCTGTTATTCCGTCTAACACAATCCACCAAAAAACTACTTCTGAAAACATTTTAAGGGGGAAAAAGCACCGCCACTGCTGAATCTTGTTTCATTTTTTGAACTATATCACCTATAGTTTGGTAAATGGTAAGTGGACTTGCATTTATACAGCTCTCTTCTAGTCTTCCGACCACTCAGAGCACTTTACACAACATGTCAGCATTCACACACACTGATGGCAGAGGCTGCCATGCAAGGTGCCAACTTTGCCCATCAAGATCTAATCTAAATACTCATTCACATACAGATGGATGGCTCAGCCTTCGGGAGCAATTTGGGGTTAAGTATCTCAGGGACACTTCAACATAGGACTGGAGGACCTACCTTCTGATTGGTCGGCGACCCGCTCTAACTCTGAGCCACAGCCACCCCAAGTTTGACATCTTGGTCCAAGTTTTGTTAGCTGGACGCGTCACGCTTGACGGGCTTGTCTGCATAAGGTTGAGATTTTTCAACTTTATGCAAATACAGACCTTCTCCAACTCGCTGCAACACTCCCACCATGCACTGGGCGACTGCTTCTCCTGCTTTCCATATGAAATGGAAAGCTTTGAGACGCCCTCCGTCACCGGATCTGGTGGAAATGCACCTTTGTATTAAGCTCTGTAGTCCAGTGTGTGTGTATGTGTGTGTGTGTGTGTGTGTGCGTAGAGCATCTGGCCAGCCTCCAGCCTCTTACAGGCTTCTTGTCTCCCCTCCCTGGGGCTCGTGGCACTGCCACTCCAATGCCAGCCCTGCTTTTAAGAGGGGATTTGTAACACTCTGTGACTTACTCAGGGGGGGTCAACATGTCAGTAAACTACTACAGCACATCCTCAGTCTTTGCCACTTTTCTTTTTTTTTTGTGCAAAATGGGCATGTTTTCCACCCGCTACCCCCCACTCCTCTTTTTTTTGCTGTACGATGCTGCTGCATCATGCAAAATTCATTCTCCTTTCATCGGGAGAGAGGATGAGCTGTGACTGCGCCGCCGGTGCTGTAAAGAAGGCTGAGGTATACAGTCTTGGTCGTATACAGTCTCTCCTTTCCCCGGCGTCGGCTCTGTGCTATTCAGAGTGGCAGCGGTGCTCTGTTTGTCACCGAGGAGGGCTACGCAGAGCACAGCAGGATGACCACGCGATACAGGGGCTCTTGAGCAACCTGTCAGTGCAGTGTGTATATACAGTACATGTGTGTATGTTTAGGTGATGGAGATGGAGACGTGCAGCGGTGGCACAGATTCAAAGAGAGACTGATAAGGGAGGCGGATGCTGCATTCAGATTCTCAAAGTAGGTTAGTGGTGCAAGGCTCAGCCCAGCTGTGTATAGCTCTCTACTTCCACTATTTCACTTGTGGAGGCGTGTGTGTGTGTGTGTGTGTGTGTGTGTGTGTGTGTGTGTGTATTATATGTGCACGCATGACTGTGAGTGTGTGCATCTCTTTATATGGTGTGCACACAGAGGATTAGTGTGAGCCCTCTCCATGCGTAGACAAATGGAGGAGATCAAGTAGGGAGGGATATGGATGACAGTTAGTGGATTATAGGTCAGGGGCTCGGGCCGCTCTCTGTCACTTCCCTACTGGAAACACACACATACACAAACACACACACACACACACACAGTGTATATAAAAACAGGATTCAATCATGACAAAAAGGCAGCCCTGAACGGAAAAGAAGAGCAGAAAAAAAATAGATATCCTCCGTTGTGTTTTCTATTCCTGACACTGTCAAGTGATTTACAGTTTGGTGAATTTTCTTCTCCTCTCTTCTCAGTATTTTTAGACTCTTTTCCTTCACCCTGACCCTTGAGTTGTTAAATTGTTTTCAGAGATAGGACAGCTATTGTTGCTGTAAAGTGAGGCCTCAGCAGAGCAGGTCAGAGCTCCAGAATAGTCCACAAGGGCATCGATAACCCGGTCTTTCTCCGGGGACATCGGTGGCTGGACTACTTGAGGTGTTGCCACCCAACACACACACACACACTTTCTCTCCTCGTCTCATAACTCACGATGCATCAGTGTCAGCGCTCCCGCAGATGAAGATTGTGTATGATTGATAACCTGGTGTGGCGTTGAGTGGGTCATGACCACTGTAACACACACATAGAGTGGCCTGAGGGGTGTCGAGGAGGGCGAGTGATTTACAGTGGCTCTCAGGTTCCTTCACACATGTATTTAATCTCTCCGCTGACCTCTGTCATGCTGGATTTCTGTCATGCAGTGAGTACATGCGCCACAGCTAACCTTGAGAACAGCTTTCTTTCTTGATAGTGTAATGTGGCCAGAGGAACGTGATGCTTTAACATTAACTCTATATATGTATAAGAGAAACTATCATCCAAGTGTTTTGGAAGCAGCACGTGTTGCCAGACGTCTGGTGTCAGTCTTTGTACCCCCACCGTCCACCCTGAACACTTCCCTGCAACAGCTGTATTTTTTTTCTTTTAGCAGACAGGGTTGAATGAATTTGACTATTAATACCACAAAGGCTCCAGCAACAAGGTCATCCCTGATGATTTTTTTTTTTTATCTGACTTTCATCTACTTACGTTGGGGAAAACAGAAGCCTGCTCCTCTGTGTGGAGATGACGCAAGAATCAGAGCCGATGTTTACTTCTAATCGGCGCTGAACTTGAGAGATTTAAAATAGGAGGCTAAAGGAAAAAAAGGCTCCCGTGTGCAGAGGCTCGTAATCTGGAAAACCCCTTTACACAGAACCTGGGAAAGAGTGATGGTCTGACCTGAACCGCCCACGTTTTTTGCGTAATAAAGAAATCCTGGCTCGGGTTTTAATTCTGTGATGAACTCTCTCCTCCTCCTCCTCCTCCTCATCCGCCTCCTCTCCTTCCTGCTGTCTTGGAATAACAAAAGCAGAAGTGGATCTTATTTGGCAGCTGGATCGTCTCTTCATCATTCTGCCGTCCTTTTTCTCTCTCTCTCTCTGTCTGTCGTGTATCTCTGCTCTACTCTTTCCCACATTTAAGGCCAATATAAACAGCCTGTGTTGCTGCCTGTAGTCTTTGTTTCTCTGTCTGTTTGTCCTCCGTACCAGACTGTAGGCAGGTGAGACACTTCTAGTTACTTCCTGAGTGAGTCACAGGACTGTGGGAGTCCTCACCGAGGCACTGCTAAGAGTTTCTGGAGGACTCGTGTGTCCTGACAGAGTATACAACCTCACAGCTGAGTAGCTTGGTTTACTCATCCAATATATTTTTTAAAATTAGAGGCTACAACTCAAACTACCGGTGGTGCAAGCAGATCTTTTACTGAAGTAAAAGCAGCAATAACACAGTGCACATATCATATTATTGGATTATGGTTTGGGAACCATTGTTGTGAAGGATAAGGTGCAGCGATCAGGCTGTCCTGTGATCAGCCGTGCATGCTGGTAGGGAAAGGTGACATTTGTGTGGAGATATTATTAAAGAAATAGGGAGCATTGCTGCGATCTCAACAGATGTGACAGGAGATTCTTCAGGGCTTAGTTTGGCCACACACTCTCAGGTGTAGTGTTGTGTAACGGCTGGTCAATTAGGAAATCTGTGTCTAGACAGAGTGTGAGGTTATAAAGAACATTATGTGCAAGACTGAGAGACAAAACAAAGCAACAAAACTCTCAAACATACCTTCACTATCGCTGTCAACCTACAGATTGTGTATTGGTTAAATGGCAGGCTGTCAAGATCACCATCAGTTCCTTTCCATTTTTTTTTTTTGCTCTCTGAGCAGGAGGTAGACTGTGATGAGATAAGAATAGGTCTCAGTTTCTGCCGTCGACGGATGGCTGACAGACAGACAGATGGGCTGATCGTTTATCAGTTGCAAAACTGTAAGAGAATAATATTAGGGCTGTCAATCGATTAAATTATTTAATCATATGATTGACCATAGTTAATCACAAATTAATTGTAAATTTTGCATCTGTTCAAAATGTGCCTTTTAAGGGAGATTTGTCAAGTATTTAATACTCTTATCAACATGGGAGTGGGCAAATATGCTGCTTTATGCAAATGTGTGTAAATATGTATTATTGGAAATCAATTAACAACACAAAACAATGACAAATATTGTCCAGAAACCCTCACAGGTACTGCATTTAGCATAAAACAATATGCTCAAATCATAACATGGCAAACTGCAGCCCAACAGGCAACAACAGCTGTCAGTGTGTCAGTGTGCTGACTTGACTATGACTTGACCCCAAACTGCATGTGATTATCATAAAGTGGGCATGTCTGTAAAGGGGAGACTCGTAGGTACCCATAGAACCCATTTACATTCACATATCTTGAGGTCAGAGGTCAAGGGACCCCTTTGAAAATGGTCATGACAGTTTTTCCTCGCCTAAATTTAGCGTACAGTTTGGAGCGTTATTTAGGCTCCTTCTCTACAAGCTAGTATGACATGGCTGGTACCGATGAATTCCTTAGGTCTTAGCTGAGCCTTCTACAACCTCCGAAAGATCGATTGCGTTAATGCATCAAAGAAATTTGTGGCGTTGAAACAAATTTGTGTTAACACGTTATTATCACATTAACTTTGACAGCCCCAAATAATATGCATTTAGTATGAATAATCCAGTACATTGCTGGAGAGGAAATGAAGTGTGAGGCAGTATTGTAGTCAAAACCCCCTAGACCGAGACCAAGTCAAGACCAAGACCAAGAGCGGCGAGTCCCACACTGCATGACACACTTAACAGTAAAATGTGGAACATGCAAACCACATAGGCTCTCCTCAAAGTGACCTGGAAGATCCACAGTCCCACAGAAAACGAATGAAGATTCCTCTTCATTCACCTCTTTTATTGCCATATATAAAACAATTTAGTGTTATTCCCACAGTTTTGGTCTTGACCGGTCTTGAAATACAATCCAGAGTCCTCTTTAGACCGAGTAAAAATGCGGTCGATACCGAGACTTACCACCAATCACAATGAAAGACTCGCAGTCAAGCTCGTAATTGAGCGAAGATGAAGAACAAGGGATCCTGCTGTCAAAACCACTCAACTAATTTGTCAGAGGATCGTGACATATGATGGCCCACAAGTAAACCAATCGGAAGCTGTTTCTCAAATCCAGAGGGAAGAGGAAGCGTTTCTTTCAGAGTGAAATTTGGCAAACGCCGTTCTCCGTCATGAATAAGTGACTGTGACTAGTGGGCTCTGTGAAGAGACTGTCTTACATCAAGGGATTGTGTTATAGGCTGTTTGAGGCTTTGAAGAATCAAACGGCCGTGTTGTGTTTGATGTAACCTCTGATTTTTCGCTGTAATCTAATTTTCATAAAGTGTAGATGTCTCTTCTTAGATGAGAGCTGACAACAAGCGAATGCTGCAGACTTGAAAACATTCAGAAACTTCTTTAAGGCGAACACACACGCGGTGGAAAGAGACTTTTTTCTCTTTGCATTTTCAGTTCTTTGGATATACTGTATCTGGAAAGAGGCTCTGGCTATCTTTTAAACAGAGAACCTAAGATTTCCATTTGGGAGTGAATTGAATCATGCTATTGCTTGGTTTGAATGGTCAAGGTTTTACTGACGACATAAAGACGTTAAACCCTATCTTTTATATTCATGTGTGAAATCAATAATATCAAAGCCAGCATCATGAAGCAAATGGGAAACTAACCCAATGTTGTCAGTCATTATTATTGTGAAGGAAGAACGTTTTGGGTGATAACGGACATAAAAGATGAGATCTGTGTTCCTTTTGTTAGAGCAAATAAGACTGTTTTAATCTCTAACTTGTAGTCCAGCATATGTAGTTTGATTTACTGTATTAGTGGACGTTCCTGAGTCATTAAAGACAAGCAAATCTAGTGAGGAATGAGACCTCAGAGTAGTGTAAAAGTGACTCAGTAAAGTGAACAGTAGCCTATAAGCACTACGGACCGGAGTGGTTGCTGCTCCAGCCTCATTAAAGTTGTACTTGATGCTCTTAAGGTGAGTGCATCGTGTTTAAAACGAGTGCTGTTGTTGCTGCACCCTCAGCGCTGCTGATCGGATGTAGAGTGCAGGCCATCATCATCATCATCATCATTATCATCATCATCGTTAGAAATATCCAGTGTCAGGCTTCTAACAGAACTGGCAGAGCGGAACCCAAAAGGGAGACAAGGAGGCAGGAAGTTCAACAGTTAAGTAAAACAGGCAGAGGTAAAAATCAGGTAATCAGTCCAATCAGGCAAACAAATAAATATTTTCTTTTGATAAATAAAAACTGGTAAATCAGGCAGGACAGAGAAACGCTGGAAAGCTAGATGGCAAAAACGCTAGACAATCTGGCAAGTGACTGGTGAACTAGGACGGTATATATGTGCTTAGGAGCTGATTAGGGAACAAGCTGTAGGTGAGGAGATGGAGCAGGGAAACCCAGGTGAAGGGAATGAGGTGATTGCAAACAGGAGGGAGTGGCAGGCTTTGAAATCACATGAGGTTAATGATGAGTCATGAAAACAGAGCAGAAGAATAAATAAACTAAGGGTGTTTTCACATAGTCCTTTTTAAACAGACCAAAAAGTGGACCAACATCAGCTCTGATGGGGCCTCAGTCCTCTTTCTGTTCACACTAGAGTTTCTCTGGAGCTCAGACCCACATAGTTTTTGTTTTGTTACTTGGACGCAGCACTTTTCGTGCAGTCCTAATGATATAAATTCATTACTCATAAACGTCTGTGTGTGCAGTGCTTTCGTCAAGTTGCTGCCGCCGGTGTTTTAGGATGTCCCGTCTGTGCAATCAATGCAATTATTTGTGTTTTGTCGTCAGTTATTTTGCTGACATTTGCGGGGAAACCGTACGGATCACGGATCACGGATCACGGATCAACTACGGTCCGTTAGACTACTAGTCGATAGTGAGTTTACTGCGTCCCAAACACATTTTCTATCAACGGTACCTACAATACCTGTTTTACTGTAGAAAAATAAGTGACCTACCTTCACGTTTTCAGAATTTTGGCATCGACTTGGTACCGAACTGGCCTATTCTTGTTACATCCCTAAAGCGAACCTGGAGCGCTTTATGTTCACAATGCACAGGTTTTAAAGCGAAATGCAACGTGGACCTGAAGCGAACTGTACTCAGACCACCTACCGAAGAGGTCTGAGTTCAGTTCGTTTCAGAGGGGTCTGAGTTATTTTGTGTTGAGTGTTCACATATACGCAAAAAAATGCTGACTAATTGCTCTGAGTTCGTTTGGAGCGCTGAAAGAGACCAAGTGTGAAAACAAGAGTTGGAAGGGGTCTTGACATCCAGAAACCTTTATGACTATGTTCTCCAGGTGAAATGTGGAGAAGCTGATGGAGCTCTGTGTGTGTCTGAGGAGAAAAAGAGTTGAAGTAGAAGAGCAAAGTGAAGAGAAATGGATGCAAAGAAAGGATGAGACTATAAAGGAGGTGTATAGAGAGCTGGTTGAACCAGACTGGGCGGTTTGCAGTAGGAGGAATGTGGGCTATTTCCATACCACTACTGTCATCTGTCAAGAGGCAGGAACTGTCAAAGTGTGTGTTTGGGCTTTGTGTGTGTGTCTCTGTGTGCTTTGAGAGCTGTGAGTAGGAGTAACGCTGAGGGGGGAAAAACAATTACTACACACCTACAAGCCACAATCACATGAGTACACGAGCAGGAAACAAGCTGGTAAAAGCTCTTCCAGCAGGCTGCTATACGGTACTGACACTTCCAGTACTGACCGTCATAAGGACACAGACACCTCTACTGATGCATGTCAGTCATCACGGGAACTGAAGAGAGGAAAAGGCGATGTGGTATGTGTATTTTATTAAGGAAATAAAAGGTTTTTTGTCTTGTAAAAGTGGTTATGTTGAATCAGATGTCTTATTTTAACCTGCAGCACAGGTGAAGTGAACATGAGCCCTTTGGAGTTGTGTTTGTCAGCTTGTCACCGACTCTTACACACTTTACCCGGCTTTCTTACATCACTCTTAGCTCAGCTGGGTTGCACATATTTGCAGCACCCACGCCACAATTGTGAACTTGAGTAAGCGCTCTCTAATTAGCCTGCGGTGGGAACGGCCTCCTCGTGTTTACCGGGTTGCTATTGTTACGGGAAGACCGTCCCAGCGGCCCTAATCACGGCAGACATCCCCTCTATTGTTACGCAGACAAGCCGGGTGAAAATCAGGAAGCCTTTCACCTTGGCAGGGATTGTCTCTCTCAAAAGGACAATACAGGTTTTGTTGAGTGAAGTTTTTAGGGCAAGAGTTGAGCAAAATGAATTTTACTGTAGTTCAATTTAAGGACTTGTAAGTTTTAGCTCTAAGTTTTGAACTTTTAATGATCTGGTTGTTGGACAGACAGGAGTAGTATTTTGCATGTTGTGTCTGCTGCAATCTTGCCTGAGATATAAATAAAATAAACCATAAATGCAAAATAGATGGACCATTTTTTACAGCCATCTGCAGGTCCATATTCTTCTTTTTCTCTCTTTGCTTCCCTTTCATTGCAAAGCCCCTCCCTACAATGGCCTCTGTCCAGTCCTACGTTAGCAACTGTAACTAGGGGTAGGAAGCCTGTCAAGCTTT
This sequence comes from Helicolenus hilgendorfi, assembly GCA_916700815.1. Lineage (NCBI taxonomy): Eukaryota > Metazoa > Chordata > Actinopteri > Perciformes > Sebastidae > Helicolenus > Helicolenus hilgendorfi. The sequence continues at coordinate 11,177 of CAKALG010047274.1, forward strand.
CAGCGGTATGTACGAAACCTGCAAGTCCGACACATAGACTGTATATAAAGATGGACGACATGACAGCTCCCCAACAGTGAAGCCAAAACATCTGGATCGCCCTCTGGTGGCTGGCTGCAGAATAGGTTATAAAGCTTGCTTCCTCCATGTTAGCAGATGGGACATAGGCTAAACTAGTAGTTATTATCATGCTGATGTATGTTCAAGTGTTAATTTTTCTGATAAGTTTGGTTTGAATTAGTTATTTGATGCTATGAAAAGGGGGTGAGACGTCATGATTGACAGCTTTGAGTTTCTCTCGCTGACGAGTTGTGGCCCTGCTCAGCTCACGATTGGTTTGGGCGGGTGACCTCGATACCGCGGCTCCACCACCTGATCACTACTGTGCAAACTCTGGCTCCAGATTATGTCAAAATCTCAAGATGGGAGCATCCGTATCCGGGACATTTTGGCTTCACTTCTGTACAGTGGGAGGAAGTGGAGACGCGTCGTCCATCTTTATATACAGTCTACAGGTATCTTTAACGTTTAATTCAATTAAATTTCAATTCAATTCAATTTATTTTTGTGTAGCGTCAAATAACAACAGAAGTTATCTTTAAAGACGAGTGTCGTATTTTTTCGCTTTTCCGAAGTCAAAAATGCGGGCAGTGTCGGATATCGATTAAACAGTGTGGAAGACTTCACTCACAGCTGACTCCATAGAAGATCAACAAAAACTCCTTTGTTTGCTCTAAGGTAAGATGCTAATAACGTTAAATTGCTTAGCACGTTAGCAAATGAAATAGTGTGGAATAGTGTTTCCCTCCTGTTAAAATAAATAGCGCCCCATCCAGTGGTTAGCGTTAGGGATAAGGGTTGAGTCAGGTTTAGGTAGGGGGAAACACATATAAAAGGGGAAAACTGTATTCAACATAACGCCTGTTAGCTTTTCCTTGATTTTCCTCTATTTAGAACTGTGACCCCGGGAGGAAACAGGGAGAGGGAAACGAAAAACGGGGGCTAGGGTTGGCAAGTATGCGCAGCACCCACGTTGACGTAGTTTCACGACACTCCAAGTTGACTATTCAGCGTACATAACCCAGTTCAACAGGGGTATCAGTAGGCGAAACCATCCTCTTCACCGACCTTGATACCAAGGATATTGGAGAGGCCTGACTGTCAAAGGCGTTTAGCCGTTTGACTTTGCGATCTGCCAATAAAGGCCCGTCGGTCACGTGAACTAGATCCCAATCTCTCCAGTATCTCCAGAAGCACTAGACAGCAAACTGTATCAGGACTGAGGTCTTCCTGTCCGGACTCGAACCGGGCAGTAATGTATTATTCAAGACCCTGAGTAGCTGATCGGGGTCAAAAGGTTCATCCACAGATCGTGGAGCAGCACTTCTACTGACATCATGCTCAAAACAAGTATTAATAGTTGTGCTTATTTACAGTACCAAAACAGCGATCAGTGAATACAACAAAGAACTTCATTGAGCTGAGTCATAGCCTACGCTATCAGGGGCATGAATAATTAGCATGTGATCTGTTTTCCTTTTTTTGACCCCTGACTGTCCAAACAGGCAAGTTACACTTATAATGGAGTCATGAGATGGTTCCACGAAGTGAAACCTGAACTTACAGTGACCTGAATGCTGTAAGAGTGATTTAATCCAGCTCACTTTGTGAAAATGTTTTACTTTACTGCATTTTAATATTGATCCTGGCTGACCTCTTTCCTAACCCCCCGAGATGGCGTTGACCCGGCTGGTTACGGTTGACCAGGAGGAAAGAAGTGATCGTTACATTAGAAAGACAGAGTTACAAACTCAATGACCTTTTTCCTTTGGAAAGATCCTGGACCACGTATCTGTCTGAGAAAAACGTGTAGCAGTTACTCATCCATGCATGCTTTAAAGGGACAGTGTGTAGGATTTGGTGATATCTAGTGTGTGTGGTTGCAGATTGCAACCAACTGAGTACCTCTCCGCTCACTCTACCATTTCCAAGACTAGTAACGTGATCTGCCGAGTGCAAAACTATTCGCTAAGAGGCCATCCTTACCATAATAACACTACTTTAGGAGCAACGGAAGTCAGACGGCGGGCTGGCGGAGACCACGGTTTTGCACTCTGCGGCTTACATTACCAAAAGAAACATGGCGGACTCTGTGAAGAGGACCTGCTCCATATATAGATATGAAGCACTCATTCTAAGTAGGGATGCACCGATACCACATTTTTTCAGACCGAGTACTCACATTTGGGTACTCGCCGATACCGAGTACCGATACGAGTACTTCTCTGTGCCAAAAGACCCTCGTTAACAGCCAGCTGGAGGGTGTGAGCGACACATGGCGGGCTTACAAGGCGGGTTTATTGTATTCCATTTCTTCCAATAGATCCCCCAAAATTGTAAACACTGTTCCTTTAAGACCAATGGGGGGTGAAGGCTTAGCATGCAAGTCTGAACTATTATGATTATGTATTGATTGTTACTGGAACAGCAGCCCCCTGAGTCATAATATAAAAAGGCTGAGTGGTGTTGCATTGGTAATCTATGTGGCCGTGCCTGGGGTTAAGCATGGAGTGTTTGTATATAACCTAATATGGATTTTTTTTTTTATCAGGAGCGCTGCGCTCTGTGGGAATACACACATAGAAACACACACTCACAGATTCCTAGACTCTCATGCATAATGCATGAGATGTCCAGTCTCGGCTGTACAGTAGTAGTTGTCCTCACAACAGTATCAGTTTACTCTGCGTTTTCCTCTTGCTACGACACACACAATCACAGCGGGGAAATTGTTCCCCAAAACAGACTCGGTCTCCTCAGACAATCTGTCCCATTCTCTGGTCCAGACGAGCTCTCTCAGCCAGAGTAGGAGGGATGGGATTTTGCGCATTACAGACGTAGGTTGCCTGCAGGGTCTCTTTGCTCCACAATTACTGCTTTATGAGGCTGTTTAACTGAAGCCAAGGAGAGAGAGCAGCGGAGGCAGAGAGCGTGAAGATGTCTGGTGTGCCGGTATCTGTTCGTACATCACTCTCGAGCCTTCCCCTTTCTTTGCTGTTTGGCATCGAGAGCATCCTTTTGTGTCCTTGTTTCTTTGCAACTTTTCTCTCTTTTTTATCCTCTTCAACCCCACCGGCTCTTCACTGGGGGTGCAGACACACACTTATGTTGCACGGACAAGCGAAAACTAACAGAAATGTATAATAAATTCTTGCGACTGTGGCTCAGAGGGCAGAGCAGGTTGTCCACCAATTGGAAGGTCGGTGGTTCGATCCCCGGCTGCTCCAGGTCACATGTCGATGTGTACTTGAGCAAGACACTTAACCCCAAATTGCTCCTGAAGGCATAGCCATCGGTGTGTGAATGAGTATTTAGATTAGATCCTTATGGGCAAAGTTGGCACCTTAGTAGCCTCTGCCATCAGTGTATGAATGTGAGTGTGAATGGGTGAATGCTGACATGTAGTGTAAAGCGCTTTGAGTGGTCAGAAGACTAGAAAAGCGCTATATAAGTCCAAGTCCATTTACCATTTACCATTGTTAAGATGTTAAGTTTCCCAAAAAGTCACAAATACATCACAATGTTTTACAGGAAAATGTTTGGTCAATGATGTAAGCACATGAGGAAGGTTGAAAGCTCCAAAGCAGCTACCAAATGGACCTCGTGAAATTCTTTTGTCAAGTTTCGAAAGTCAGAATTTAACTTTTTTTTCATCAGTTTCTGATTATTTTCTATGCCTCCGCACTGGCCACAGCCTTGGCCGGACAACCTGAAAAAAATGTATGTTCCTGAGATATTCTTGTGTACGTGATGTCTCAGGAACGCCGGAAGGGAATTTCGTCAAATTTGGCACAAATGTCCACTTGGACTGGTGGTCAAAGGTCACTGTGACCTCACGTCCGTCCCATTCTTATGATATTTCTGGAACACCTTGAGGGAATTTCTTCATATTTGGCACAGAAGTCCAATTGGATTTAAGAATGAATTGGTTTGGTCAAAGGTCACTGTGTCCTCAAAAAACACGTTTTTGGCCATAACTCAAGAATTCAAATGCTAATTATGACAATTTCACACAAATATCTAACGGGATAAAATTATAAAGTGATGACATTTTGGACAGACAAGGATGTAAACTGCAACTTGACCGGTAGGCGGAGGCATACAACCGCGAGGCGGTAACTTTTAAAGGTTTACATACAAATGCAAAGTCTAGGTGTGTTCGGATAAAAAGTGAAGCTAATTTTGGGGTCGGTTATCACCTGGTTCTGGTACTTTTGTACTTATATAATTGACTTTGTGTCCTATCTGAACACAGTAAGGACTTTTCAAAAAAATTAATATGGGAAAATGGAACACTTTGCAGACATCCAATCCATCCTCCCACACAGTCCCAACAACCCCTCTCCCACTACAACTGCCAAACTACAAAACGCTAACTAGACAGTTTATACATAACAATTACAGTCTTACAGTTTACAAATCAGCAGCAGCTGTGTCACTGTCATTAAGAGCATTTACAATCAATATATCTACCACGTGTGACTTTTCTTTATTGCAATCAAGCCAGTAAAATAACCTTTTTTGATATTTTGACAAATTACAGGTGAGTCATCACTCAACTGTTCAGTTTCATATATCTTCTTAAAATTCGCTCTGTTTCCCTCTCTTCTGCCTTCCTTCTTTTGCATCGTCTTGTAGAAGTTGGTAGATGCTGCATGAGCATCCTTGTGTGTGAGAGAAATGATCACACGGCCATCTGGATCCCTGCATGCTCTCTTGACTGGCTGCTCGTTTGTGATAACACGAGCTCCTCACAACGTAATAACCTAATGGTCCATGCTGCCTCTTGTCACTTTGTCTTTTACAGAGCGAGGCTGAGGGGAGGATTTAAAGAGTGTGAGAGAGAGAAAGAGAGATGCAGTGGATGGATAAAGAGGAGAGGAAAATAACTTTACTTTTCTTTTTCCATTATTTACAGTCGGAGGGAAAACAACGGGGGGAAAAAAAAAACGTCTGAATTGCAAAGCTGCTTAGCGGTATGATTCAGTTGGGGGATTTGAATCTGCTCTCACCCCCACTTCAAGCACTGGGGTGGAGGCGGACAAAGAGAGAGATAGAGGGGGAGTGTGTGCATATGTGTGTGTGTGTGTGTGTGTGTGAGAGAGAGAGAAACGGCGTAGGAGAAGCACAATCTGGTATAGCTCCATGTGAAAATGACCTACTTCCTGTCAGCTCGCTCTCAAATGGATTGCTGTTTTCTGATGTGTCGGAAGAGAGAGGGGGAGGGCCTCCGAGGGGTCTGGGGGTTGGGGGGTGGTGGGGAGGTTGACGTGGCACGGTTAAATGAAAGATAAGGAGGTGGCTCCTGGGGACCCCGCAGTGTAGAATAAAATAAATGTCACGCGTGTGAAGTGTAAATTCTGCATGCATGGCGTGTATATTGTGTACTCACCTGTGTATACTGTGTGCTCATGCAGTAAAACATGCGTGATGTGCCGCTTTCTCTCTCTCTCTGTGCAGTTTTAATTACCCCAAATGAGGGCCCGACGAGAGTTGACTATCAGAAAGCCAATATTTGAGGGGGGCAGGCATCGCCAGATGCTCAGTGGTCGGTGTGTGTGTGTGTGTGTGTGTGTGTGTGTGTGTGTGTGTGTGTGTGTGTGTGTGTGTGTCAAACACACAGGATGTTATTTATGGAAGTGATCTCCTTTCCAACAGGGAAGTTTCTGCAGTTTTAATTTGATTTGGAAGAAAATTCTCAGGAGAAACTTCTTCCTCATATGTGGCTTTTGTGTAATCCACATCTAACACCTGCTCTATATTGTAAGTGCATAACAGTGTATCTACTGTAAAGAGGCACTGTATAAAGGTGGGAAACAAACTACATGAGGTATAAACAAACAGAATACACATGAAGACAGAAGACAAGAAGGCTGGCTGCATGCACTACAGTCATATTCAGGCATATTCAGGCATTTTTCAAGCTTAAAGTAGCTACAATCGATATTTTAAAATAACAATTCTACAATTTCATTTAGCAGACGTTTTTGTCCAAAGTGAAGTACATCTGAGAGTGCGTACAACACAAGCAAGGATCTAGATAGGAGGGATCAACGTGAGTAAGTGGCAACAACAGCTTCAAGTCCGATCGGACACAGGTGCAGACAGGCAGTGCACAGGGTGTATAGAAGCAGATTTTTTTTTTTTTTTCATTATCATTAACAACATCAACAACATCCTCAATATCATCATCATCAATAGCATCAATGTCATTAGACGCGGAGGTAACAATGCATGAAATGACAATGTGAAAGGGGTCACTCGTAGTGATGAACCTGCAGAGACTTATCACCTGAATCTGCAGCCCTCCTCGGCTTTGCAGAGCTTTACAGTCGGTGTTAAGGTCGATTAGTTGATTTAATCAACAGATCTGAGCTTCTCTGCAAAGAATCACACAAAAGCACCGCTTTAAATATTGTGTTTACAAGAGATGTCCTCATAAGATTCTTGAAAATATGTCATTCAGCATGAAAAAAGCATAAAAGACGACTAATAGACTAGAGAAATCTTAAGACCAAAACCACCGATTAGTCGACTGGGCAGCCCCAGCCCACAACGTTACTGTTTTGGTTCATTCTCTCAGCTCTCAAGGTTGTTTTCAGTGAGGAAAGCTAAAAAAACAAAAAAAAAAACACTGTCCACTACCAAACAGCAGCTACAAAATCAGTTATTGTAGTTTTTTTTTGTTGCCTTGTCAGACCTGTGAGAAACACTCTAACCATGATAAATTAAGCAAAGAACCATCATCTAGTAGGAATAGGACAGTTTTTAATAATAGATATAATCATGCTTACTCCTTTCTAAAGACTTCTTAGCATTCCCAAACAATGTGATGATATGTCCCAGTAGACAGTGTCTGCAGCTAAAGTATTAAAATGTTTAAGTGTTAATGTCTGTAAGAGGAGTTCAACAATAGATGATCATTTTCCTTTTTTACTGGTGATTGTATGAGCGGGTAATTCAACCTTTTACAAACATATCTGAGAGTGAATGAACTCCTGTCTGTTAGTGTATATTAATATAGGTCATGAGTAATGTCTTTGGATGGGATGAATTCATTGAACAGGTACGCACAGTGCCAGGCTTAATCCCCGTGACTCTGACTGGCTGGTCGGAAGGTGAATTAATTTAATCCATCCTCATAACCCCCGTTCCTCCCTCCCTCACTCCCTCCCTCTCTCGCTCACACATGCTCTTTCATTTCCCCTTCTCTCTGTATTTTCCAGTACCTGAGGACCTGTCTTTGGAGGAAAGAGATGAGCTGTCGAACATACGACGCAGGAAAAAAGAGCTGCTAGATGATATTGAAGTGAGTAACAGTCCAAGGACGATGTTTATATTTGTGCTCGTAAGTAGGGCTGGGCAATATGATCAAATTGTAAACTGATAAAATGAGTTATTAAAGTGTTTAACATGTCTGAAGACTCATCTGATGTTATACTGAACAAAGATACATATTGGAACATTAGTTTGTGTGATTTTGTCCAGAAAAGTACTCCTGTGGAGAGTTTCCTGACAACTCCCAACTCTCCACCATCCAATAAAAGTAGAAATGCCCGCTTAAGATGATATTATGGTTGTGTAATATTAATTTTACCCTCATCACCTGGCCCGTTACTAAAAGAAAACCTGTCATTAGGATGCCCTTTGCTATTAAATAATCAAAATTAGGATCCTCATAGACAGTATTTACTTGTTACTTCAGAGTTGCAGCTGGATCCATGTTCCCTGTCTGTCTTTTTATTAGAATTAATAAAACTTCAAGTAAATGGAATAAGTGACTAAGTTTTCTTCTCTGCAGCGGCTGAAGTTTGAGATCGCAGAGGTGATGACTGAGATCGAGCAGCTAACCTGTGTGGGGGAGAGGTGAGTTCTTTCTTTGATGATTAATTCATTAATTATTAAAAGGCGATTAATGGATTGGTCGTCTTGTCTGTAAAATGTCAGAAAAATGCCCATCACAATTTCCCAGAGCCCAAGATGTCATATTCAGATTCTACCACCTGAATATGTTCAGTTTAAGATGACATAAAACGGAGTAAAGCAGAGAATACTAATGTTTGAGAAGATGGTAACAGCTAATTTTTACCATTTTTCTGCTTGAAAAGATCCTCAAAATAGTTTCTGATTCAATTTCTGTCAATCGACTGATCAAATAATCGATTAATCTTTGCAGTTCTGAATTGCTTAGTGTGTCAAATGTCAAAGAATTGTGAAAAACACCTTTTCACATAGCCAACGGTGATGTCTTCACATTGCTTGTTTTGTCCAACTTACAGTCCAAAACCCAAAGAAAATAAACTTACACTGATGAAAATGATCCCATCCTTGTATTTGATGAGCTGGAAACAACATCTTTAAACCATTAATCAATTATCAGAACTGTTGTGGATTTATTTGACTTATTGATTCATTGACTCATCATTTCAGGACTATAGTTCATTCTTCCTTTTTGCTTCCTCTGCTCTTCAAAGCCATTGAGCCGTGTTGTTGCTTCCGCCGTGAGCCTCACACCTGTCGTCGTGTCTGTGTGTGTCTGTATATGTGTGTGTGTGTGTGTGTGTTAATCCCCCCTTTGTTTGAGGAGTGAAGCGGGACAGTCCCTCGACTAAACATTAGCCAAACAGTCTGTATTCAGAGGCTTTCATTTGGTTGATGAGGTGGAGTGAGGAGGCTGTGTGTCAGGCTGCTGGTGTGTGTGTGTGTGTGTGTGTGTGTGTGTGTGTGTGTGTGTGTGTGTGTGTGTGTGTGTGTGTGTGTGTGTGTGTGTGTGTGTGTGTGTGTGTGTGTGTGTGTGTGTGTGTGTGTGTGTGTGTGTGTGTGTGTGTGTGTGTGTCCCA
>CAKALG010047276.1:0-12136 GCA_916700815.1 Helicolenus hilgendorfi
ATGAGCAGGGCCCCAGAGGTGTTGATTGTATTTCACACCCGGGTGAAAGGGAGGAATATTTGGGGGGTGAAATCGCTTTTCTCTTCCTGCCTTCTCGCTGTTCTCCTTCCCTCCTTCTATCGCCAAGCGGTGCTGAAAGGACAGCGACTCGCAGCAGAGGCAGTTTGCGGCCTATAGTGCTTTAGTGGCACAAATCAATAGGTTCACTCAAGTGAGAGGGAAAAGGCACGGGAGCTAAATTGATATAATGAGATGCATTTCAATCAGCCTCGCAGTCGGTGTATTGTACTGCCTTTGTCGGTTATAGATCCAGCCGATCAAGGACGTTAGCAGCTTTTGCAATTCTTTTGTTTTTGTCGGACAAATTTTTGGGATGTAACATGCTCATTTCCAGGTTCATATTTGTCTTTCGTGCTTTCTACTAGAACATGTTGACATGCTTTAATGTTGAGAAAACACATACGTTTTCTCATACTGTCTATCTGAATATGGAACCTGGGCTCACGCAAAAGCATGTGATATACCCGCCTGTACATTGTACACCTGTTTTAACATGCAGCACCAGCAGGGGACAACAAAGCCACTCACTTAGGTTTAGGCAAGGAAATCACTTAGGTTAAGGGAAAACATCATGGTTAGGCTTAAAATAAGTATGTAAACTAAGTAAAACACTTACGTAAACAATATATCGTCAGTACGCAAAACACATTACAAATGTCATTATTGTATCTTGCAAAACAAAACACCGGTCTCAAACACAAGTTTCCCTGTTGAAAGTCATGCGTTTGTCATTCTTCTCATACTGTCTGTCTGAATATGCTACCTGGTATCACACTAAAGTGTGTAATAGACCCACCTGTCCACCAGAGGACAGCGTCAGTTTCACGTTTTGCCTCGCAGAGACGTAAATATTACACACCTGTATGAACGTGCAGTACCAGCACGGGGCAACAAAGCCACTGATTTAGGTTAAAAAAACAAAAAGTTAAGTCAAGGGGAAACATAATGGTTAAGCTTAAAATAAGTACGTAAACTAAGTAAAGCACGTACGGTAACAACGTAACCTCAGTACGGAAAACACGTGACAACCGTCATTAATGTAACTTGCAAAACAAAACATCGGTCTCAAACACGGATCTCCCGGTTGAAAATCGTGTTTGTTGGCTTAAAATAAGTACGTAAACTAAGTAAAACACGTACAGAAACAATGTAACGTCTGTAGAGAAAACACGTGGTAACCGTCACTACGAAACACGTGATAAACGTCATTAACGTAACTTGCAAAACAAAACACCGGTCTCGAACACTGGTCCCGTTTGTTGGACCCATCCACCTGAGTACGTAAAGTAAATAAAACACGTCCGGTAACAACGTAACATCAGTACGGAAAAACACGTGATAACCGTCTCGTGGAGATGCGGGTGGTATATTGTAATGAGCCTGCATGTGATATAGGAAGAGAAGCCTAATCTGAATGGCTTGTTGAATCGCATGTTTTCTGATCCAGGCAGCCCACAAAAAACTGACTGGGTTGTCTAATTTCAAAGTTTGTGGGTTGGTAAGCGCTCCAGATACCCAAATGTATGTATACACACACTGGCAAAGTGTGTTTTTTCAAGATCTGTCCCCTTTAAGGCAGTAATTAGAGAACATTTCCCTTCACTACAGCTTTATTTACCGGCTCTTATCTCTTTTCTGCATTTTACAGTGCAGTAGATTTTTTTAGACAAGGCTTTAGGTCTTATCATAAGCCTTGGCTTGTTCTCTCTCAAATTCCATTAGGTTAGTACCTGTTTATTGATCAAAGCGGAGTCAGACAAAAAGTGGAGCGATACAAAATCTCATTTCATATTGAATTGCCCTTTCCTTCTGAGGGATTGTTCCACGCGGCTCGTGTAAGACCCCTGTCTAGACCGGGGCCTGCCAAATATCATATCAGTGCTGGGAATACAAATAGAGCAGATTAGATAGGTGTTGTAGGATAGTGAATGATCCTCATCAGGCTCCACGGTGTTTGGCATTATTAATGAACAGAGCCAAAATAGAGAGCCAATATGCAGCGGTGGTGGTGTCACTGCCAGGCCCCCGCTGATGAAACGGGCTGGGAAGGTCAATCTGTGCGAGACTAAAATGCAGAACTGGGCAAAATCCAAAGGCTCACTTCTTTATTTGTCAAGAATGCATTGTTTTGTGAGATAAATATTAATGTTTAAACATACATTCTGAGTTGGATGTGTATGAGTTGTTCTTTAAACATTTTTTTTTTTTTAATCCTACTCAAGAGACCAGAGATAGACATACAAGAAAGAGAAGGAATAACAAGGAATGTATATTTTATGAATATGTGAAGGCTGTTTTCACACACCGTTCGTAGCTGTACCTATGGAAAGTAATGCACTGTAATTTATATATGTATCTCACAAAATCAATTTGTCTGTAATTCATGTAATCGTGAACCAGGAAGTAAAAAACATCAAACGCCACGTAAGAAGGAGGTAGGGGTGGATGGGTGGGTCAAAAAACACTGGAATTTTGCCCAGGAGACTGGTGTTTGTGTTCCGTGTGAAACCAGGAATCAGCATTAAATTATTTATCGCGTAACTTCCAAGTAGCACCACTTCCGCAGTCATTTTAACCCAAACCAAGATCTATTACTAAACCTAACTAAGTAGTTGTATTGCCTAAACCTAAAAACGTATTTCAAGTCTAGTTATTGTAACCCAAACCACTGTTGTTTTCTAAACCTAACTAAGTAGTGTTGTTGCCTAAACGTAGCTAAGTAATTTTTTTGCCTAAACCTAACTAAATAGTTGTGTTGCTTAAACCTAACTAAGTAGGTTCGTTGCCTTAACCAAACTAAGTCTTAACCAAAGCCTAAAGATAACTAAGTAATTTTGTTGCCTTATCCTAACTAAGTCGATCTTTTCCTAAACCTAAGTAGTTTTGTTGCCTAATCCTAACCAATTTCTTTCCTGTGAAAATGGACGTTTACTTTGAAAAGACTGCATGCATTTACCGGCGAAAAATTGACATGTTGCTGGACATTCATAGGAAAACGCACACAAAAAAACGAGGAATAACTCTTCGTAAGATATCATACGACCCGAATATGACCCGTTGATATTTAATATACATCTTCAGCTATTCAGCTCTTATCCTCCTTCAGTGAGGAGTCAGCCCTGACACGATGTAGTGCATTTCAAAATGCACTGCCTTGAGCTCCTTTTTGCCGCTTTGCTCACACAGTCAAAGGAGCACATTTATGCACCATTAACATGTTTCCTCAGCTTCGTTTGGCTCGGATTGTGCTCATTTGGCACCGGCCTGGGAATGTACCCAGTCGGTTCTGTACTCTCTACGAGGAAACCAACATTTGTTCCTCATGTTGAATTTAGAAGGGAACAGCTTACCACTCCATGGGAGGTAATATCACACGAGTGGTATTTGGAGAGAGGGACACTTGAGTTTCACAGACTTCTGTAAACAACAAAACCAGATGGTTGGTGTGTGTGTGAGTGTAAAGGTATACCATTGTCTGATTTAATATGTAGGCGGATACATGATACCTGTATGTAATCCGCTTGTGCGTGTGTGTTTTGTGCCTGGAGAAAACGAGGCGGGGTGATGATGTCTGTATTGAAAAGGAGTTTTCCTTTGAGGCGGTGCTCTGGAAAGCTTAAATGAGATTCAGTTTAAGAAGAGAGAGTGGTAGCTAGTGCTTGGCACTCTGCCAGGTGTATAATGCCTCTATACAGGCATACCAACTGCTCATTTCCCTCTATGTATATCTGAGACTTCTTTTATATAGGGGTGAGAATATTATTGGTTGTCTCATGTGGGTTGTATGCTGTTTGTGCCGATAACAGTTTTATGCTGATTGCAAAAGACGGTACAGAGCAGAACTGACGAAGCCTGAGCCAAGACTATGTATAGTCCACGTGTATTTGTTATGTGTTTCTGCAGCGTTTGTGTGCATAAGCAAATCCGTACCCACACATATGTTTAGCATGCACAGACAGTATGTACTGTATACTCGCGTTCTGCGTGTGTGTTTGTGTGTGTGTGTTTGACACACACATATTCTCATCCAGGGTTTTGTGGCAGGGTCTCATCCTTCATTCTGTCTCCCCAACACGTTGGCTCTCCGCAACACTCGGCTGATCAGTAATTCATTTCTAGAACCTTTGCATAGCAATTATCAAAGGGGGGTTAGAGGCAAGGTTTCCTCGCGGGACCGCGCGGCAACACTCTCCCTTTTGGTGCGCCTCGGAATATTTCAAATCAAGGGAAAACCATTTCCAGTTGGCATATCATCAACTACACCTGCCGTATAGCTTCCCGCTCGGCCGCTCGTCTGACACTTTAGCAAATAAGTCTCCTGACGTGGTTTTAAATCAAAGGGACAGTGCCTGTGAGGCTGGGATACCTTTAAAAAGTGGGCAAATGGCTTTTTCTGAAAGCAGCGTGTCTGGAGCGAGGCAACCGCTGCGTCAGGAGCCAAAGCACTATTGATTGACTACCACGCCTCCCCACACATTTTTTTTTAGGTTGTTTGATTCAAATTAGACACTACTTTCCCTCATTATTTCCCTCATCATCCTAATAGGAGATGGCGGCGAGAGTGAGCAAGCAGAACAAAAAAAAAGGTGACAGATAAGAGAGGATTAAATATTCATCAGTGAAAAAAATTTGGCATCTCAGAAACGTTCGATCAGCTGTGGAAGGCTGCGTGACGGGTGGGAGACTGGAAACGATCATTATCATGACGTTTGTTTTGGTGGGAACAACAGCCGTGACAAATGGGACAATTAAATCACTGTGGCAACGGTGTATTAGATGGCTGATTATGAATTAGTGGCGGGCACCGTGTTGCAGTTTCCCATGTCAGCGAGCTGTCAGAGGAATTTAGCACACAGGGTTTTGAAACACCCTCCTCTCGGGCCGTAGATACTGACAAAACTGGAGGCTGTGAGTCTATGATCGACAAGGCCAACAAGAATGCCTCAGGTTCATTACAAAAGCTCACAGGATGACAAAAAAGAGAAGGACCTTGCTCACTGTGAAGGACAAGAAGTTGAAAAAAGGGCTGAATGCTTACAAAAGACAATAATAATGTTGTTTACATGGTGATACATTGGCAAAAGAAAAGAAAAAAAAAACTTTACAGCAGATATCCTTTCAGTCAGGAAAACATCTTCAGTTATGTTGTCAAAAGAGACCTCACGTTGACTCTTTCGTCCGTCATTAAAGTTGTTGGAACAGGTTTGATTTTCTGCGTTTTTTGCATCTGCCAAAAAGGCAAAGAGAGTTGTTTGACCGCTCAGAACCACCGTCCGTGCAAACATCATCATCCAAAATGATGAAATCATCCAATCCATTTTGCAATAAAGACATAAACTAATATAGAGATGCGCATTTAAAGATAGATTTTGGCAGGTGATTGCAGAACAGCTTAGTTGCAAAACAAAGGATATGAAAGATTAGACAGTAGTGATTGTGCTCTAGGCAGCTAAACGATAGCTTCTTGCTAATGTGATTCATTCATTAGCCCCGTTTGGGACTAGTGCTATCCATTGCACCCACGTAATTAATTCAGTGTTGTCTTCTACTGGGAATTTTCACAACAAATAGAATAAATGCATCGGACTCAGTGTGCAAGGTTTCTGTGCGTAACGTTGCTTATTGGATGACGAACTTGGTGTACAACGATGTAAAGGTTGCAACCAGCGAATATTTGCATCACTAATTTGTCCGCGGATTATTTTCTCAGTGTTTTGCCTGTTGTGTCAGCAAATAGTTAAAAATGCTTCCGAGAGTTGAAAGTAATGTCTCAAAATTGCTAGTTTTGTCCAACCAACGTGTCCAAAACCCAAAGATACTATCATGTAAGAGAAAGAAAAGCCACAAATCCTTGTATTGGAGTAACTGGAACCAGCAAATGTTCGGAAAATTAAAGGGGACATGTCATGCTCATTTTCAGGTTCATACTTGTATTTTGGGTTTCTACTAGAACATGTTGACATGCTTTAATGTTCAAAAAACACTTTATTTTTCTCATATTGTCTGTCTGAATATACCTGTACTGACCCTTTGTCTGAAACGCTCCATTTTAGCACCTATCTCTTTAAGCCTGCTCCAGAGCAAGCCCAGTCTGTTGAATCACATTTTCTTATCTAAACAGCCCACAAAAAAACTGACTGGGTTGTCTTGTTACGTTTGTTACGTTGTTGCGCTGCGTTGTTGCGCTACGTTGTTGCCTTACGTTGTTGCCTTACGTTGTTGCCTTACGTTGTTGCGTTACGTAACGTTGTTGCGTTACGTTGTTGCGTTACGTTGTTGCGTTACATTGTTGTGTTACATTGTTGCGTTACATTGTTGCATTACATTGTTGCATTACGTTGATACGGTACGTTGTTACATTATTATATGAACACAAACCCTGATCTTTTTTCTAACCTTAACCAAGTAGTTTTGTTGCCTAAGCCTAACCAATCATTTCACAATGTTAACCACGTGGCATTGCCTTTCTGCAAGCTTGATACGATGCTGATATAAAACGTATTTATGAAACATGTTTTTGGTTCAGAAACGTCACCATCCAACATATTCAAAGTTTGCAGAAATGTCCAATGCCAACACTACCATTACATTACAATAGACTGAAAAAGAGAGTTTTTCATGATATGTCCCCTTTAACTTGAAGAATGGCACAATCATTCAATAGTAGTAGAAGTAATGAGACTAGAACACCTTAAATGTACAACCTCTGAGGGCGCTGTTAAAATGCACAGGAAGTACAATATATGTTCACACTCAAGCCTTCAGAAGCCCACTAGCAGAGAGCAACGCAAAGAAGAGGAATGTATCTCAATGTGACATGAAAAAGTAAAAATCTATTACAGCAGATAGGATAAAAACATTGCCTCATTAAAAAAATCAATTTGCATTTAGCCTGTAACAGGTGGAGATGTCACCACTTCTTCTAAGCCGAGTGGCTCGTTGAATATCAATAAAAGTCATAGCAGAGGAAAGGAGGCGATCAATCAATTTGATTAACTAATCGGCCAGCCTACTTCCTGCAACACGTCTTTCTTATCTCAAACTGAGCATGTAAAAAACAAATTCTTGGATGACCTTTTTATGACACGATTAAGGTCAATGGAGGAGTGTATTCACTTCGACTTACTGAGTTCTGTGTGGAAATTTATCTAAACCACAATAAGAAGTGGTAATGTAATGATTACTGATACACTGAAACATCTCGTCGAGTGTCTTGATGAATGTGTACTCGGTATGAATAGGCTGTGCATTCTGAAAGAAATTAATAGCATCAAGTGTTCCCAACTCTGAAATGGATGAAAGAGAGGACGCAAGCCTTCTTGAATATGCCTCATATCCGCTGAAAACGCGGATCAAAAAGTGAAAAGGGGGCCTTGGACATTTAGCTTTACATGACGCTGTGAGCTTAACAGAAATCTCACAGGTGTCATAAACCTGCTTTGACCATGAGTAGTACACATATCCTTTCTGCTCAGAGATTTGACCCTCAGTGAACATCTGCCGTAGCCAAGCTGCAATGCTAAACTTCCTACAGAAAAACACAAAATCAAGATATGTGTCGACAATGCCCAACGTAACCTCAGGCAGGGTCTGAAATTGGCAGCCGCCAATTGTTGGCAGTGGAAGGTAAAATCGTCAGGCTATCCGCCACTTTGGCAGACAGGGAAATCGCTAGGGATGGGCATACAGAACCAGTTCCAGTTGAGAACCGGTTCCTAGTTGTCCGATTCATTGCCTCCCTGACTTATCGATTCCTCTGTATTGATGCTTTCCGTCTGTTACACATGCAAAATGACGCAACGACATACGCAAGCTGTATCATGTTTCAGTTTGTTTCGAATCGGAGCCATGGCGGAGAGAAAAAAAAAAAGCGCTTTAAAGCATGGTGCTACTACTAAACCTGAGGGGATGCACCCTGTTTTTTCCCTGATAATGCTACACTGTGGACAATAAACCTGTGTTGAAATCAACAGGAAGTGATCTAGTAGCGTTGCCTGTTAGTAGTCGGTGGGCAGCACAGTCCTGCTGGGCTAAATAACGGAGATACTAACGTTAACGGAAGTTCCGTTGAGTTCCATTATGGTTCCTTCAGGCTCTGTTCAGGAAAACAGACTATTGGGTGAAGATAAATTCAAACTTTATCATGACGTGTACAAATGTTATCTTGTAAAATTACGTTTTTTGGCGAGAAACATGAATAAATCCAGTTGATTGAAGATGTTTTCACATCAATATAAAATAGATAATAGAGAGGGAATTATGACCTGTTTAATTTCTTGACACTACCTCTAAGCGGGTTGTAATCAAAACTACTGATGCCAAGATTTTATTTTAATCAAAGCAAATATTTAAATAAAAATACAATAATGTATTTCCTAATCATTTGAACTGTTTTTATGCAAACAACCACTATAGATGACAATAGCAAAGTACAGTACTGCGTACAGTACCCTCCCACCCTCTGTAAAATGGGGCTCCCCCAGGAGCTAAGATGTAATTCAAACACTGTAATTTACCATGCATATAATGTTTTTTATGTAAAATATATCAAACACTGAATGACATCAGATCTACAATGTTATTCCTTCACTTAGCGCATATATTTCAAAAGTGGCAGACAAAAAAATAGTTCCCTGCAACGGTGGCAGGCAGTGAAACAAGTTAATTTCAGACCCTGAGCTCAGGTGTTGGATAATCTGATCTGTGACCACTAGCTTCAATTACACTGCTCTCTAACGTGATACAGAACACAAACTGCATCACTTTTGTGCACATTTGCGCTGCATAAATACTTGAGTATGCATTCTGGCAACAGGTTGAAAGGACAATTCCACTTTATTACAACCTGCGTTGCCAGATGGGAAATGTTAAACTATCACACCAGAGGCTTAAAATAATCATACACGACGGGAACAAATAGACGTAAATGTGTAATTTTACAAATCATATCTGTAAATGACTTCTTGACGTGCCTACAAAATCTACCCACATCACTTTTTTTTTTTTTTTTTTCAAAGCAAGCTGATGGGGTATGTTTCCATAAATCCATCAGTTTGACAGTTTTTGTGATAGCCTACTATTACAAAATTAAATTACAAGACAGCACGACTGGAAGCCTGTTCATATTCTGCATGAAAACAGTTAGGGCCATAAGCTCAGCTAATTAAAACAAATAAATGGGCTTACTTTCTGATCTAGGCAGCACACAAAAAAACTGACTGTGTTGTCTTATTTCACAGTTTGTGGGTTGGTATAGGCACTCCAGATGCCCAAATGGATGTGCACAAGCACTGAAAAAGTGAGTTTGACATCATGACCCCTTTAAATGGTGAAGTCAGGAGGTCTCGGTGAATGTCGAAGTCGAAGTCTGGTCAAGACTAAGTGATGAAAAGCGAACAAACCAGAGATCAATAATCAGTGGTCATCCAGAACCTTTGCTCTAACAATACAAGGGGCGTTATTAATCAAACGGACACTGTTATGGCAAGCGGCCATCTTGGCTCTCCCTGCCAGCCCACTTGCCGTTTGACAAACATGGAAAATGGTAGCTGCCTCTCAGAGACTCAGAGAACAATTTCTCTGTCTGTCATTACTGGATATGGTGGGAGCTGTCTCGCTCTGTTTTGGCCCTGGGAGGTCTCTGGTTTACTCATCACGGCCTCACTGGCCAAACCCTGTAAGGAAGCTAAGCTACTCCCATCCCGTCCTGACCGGCTGTCCAAATATTGACGGTTTATGTCTGTATTCTCTCCGGAACAGTGGAGGACAAGATGAAAAACAGAGGTATGAATAGAATACAACCTCTACCTGGGGGAAGAGGAGTGTTTTTTTTTTTTAGAGAAAAGGAGATAAAGGGAGGAAGAAAGGGGCAGAGAGGATTAGATGTGAGGGGAAATAACAAGAGGGACTAATAGAGACAGACAGACGGATGAGCGCGGGGAGGGAACGACGGCGGACCTGAGTGCAGCAGATATATACCCGCGGAGTGAATTCAAACACGGGGCTCATGTTTTCCCAGGATTTGTTTTCCTCCATTTCCCCACTCCCAGATGCTGGATGTGTGTCAGGCAGCGCAATTAGTCAAATCACACCGACGTGGGATTTCGGAAACACTCAGAGATGTAGTGAAAAAAAAAAAAAAAACAGAAGTGCTGATTGCTTATTAGCAAGTAGATTGTGTTTGCATTGTGTTGCGTCGTTTACATCTCCCCGTATGTGTGTGTGTGTGTGTGTGTCTTCTTCCTGCCTGATGAGGTTATGATGAGAGATAGGGCTGCTGGCAGGGCCTGTCACTGCCAGTCACTGTTTTGGTTGTTGTTCTGCTTTCTGCCCGAGGAAGAAAAAGGTGCTCCGCGGGAATCAACAGCCACTGGGTGTCATGTGCGCACGGCCCGCCTGTCTATTTACTTGTGTACATTTACATATCTCCGCGTTAAGAAGAGTATTTTTAAGCACGCGTGTGTTTGCAAACATATGTGACGCTGTTTTTTAAGAGTGAGCCGCCAGGCGAAAAAAATCACTGAGTAGTTTGGAAGCCAGTGACAAGAGCCTTCTCCGAGCCTGATATAAGGGTAAACAGTGACTGCTGCAGACTTTATTTATACAGCATCTCCGGAGTACAATACGCCCCTGTGCCTGCTTAATAATACACTGAGATATGGAACAAACACTTAATCCTTCAACATTAACTCTGTATCTTTATCTGTAGGCACATGTGCTTTCTGCAAATTGCATACACATTTGCTTTTTGCACCTGTGCTTCAGTCTTCAGGCTGATTTGTTTGTACATTTAGAATCGTGTGGCTACCGACCCGTTTTATCTTGCACAACGGCACAGAGATGATTGGAGGGCCTGAGGTCAACACCCACGTGTGTCCGAGGAGGAAATTAATTTGCCAGAAGTCCATTAAAAGGCTAAAGGCTAACTGTAAGGTGGGGATTAACAGAAACACTATGATTTATATGCCCCCAACCTTTAAAGACAGACATAAATATACATTAGTTTCCAGGGGTGAATTAGAGGGTAAATGCCAGCCAACGCCACTCAAGATCTCAATTAGCATTTACACAGATGTCCCGGAGTAGTGCTGCTGCACTGTTCTTAGTTTTGTTCACAACCCGATCACGGTCTCTTCTCCTGAGTACAGAGCTACAATTGACCCACAACCTGCACCTGCTAGGTTGTGATAAAAACAAACACACCCTTTGGCAGCAAAAGCTGGTGCTGAATGTGTGGGCCAGAGAGGCGAGACAGAGTTAAGCAGACCAAACAGACATATTTAAAGTAGGGCTGTCAATCGATTAAAATATTTAATTGCAATTAATCACAAATTAATTGCACATGTTTTATCTGATAAAAATGTATCTTAAAGGAGATTTGTCAAGTATGTAATACTCTCATCCCAAAATACAAGTATGAACCTAGAAATGAGCATGATATGTCCCTTTTAAAACTTGCTGAATCGAACGCAATACGTGAAATGAAATAGAAAAAAACGCCCCTTGAAGGCAGCTATTTTCCCTCAGTCCCTGTTTGTCTGCAATTTTACTCACATGAATAACCCAGAACAGTTTGAAAGCAGGTTATATGCTCCATTGATCCCACAGGAAAATAAGATTGTGCCGTTAATCTTCGGTTAACATAATTAACTCTATCAAAGTTTAAGCATCAAGTATTTTTTTACATATTTCTACATTTATCTTTAGTCATTATTAAAGCGGGATAGCCTCCAGCCCCACATGACCGTGACTAGATAGATAAGAGAATACAATTACCTCATCATGTTTACATATGATGGGGTTAAAGTACATGAAAGCTAATGTTTAATTGAAGTTTTTTTTTTTAATTTCCAGTATTTAAAGGACCCTCTCTGCCCACCTCCATCTAACCCCTCTCCTATCTCCATCTGCGAGGCCCGGGTCTCCCCCTGTCCTTTCTGGCCATTGCTCTCTCCATCTGCGATTGCCCGGGTCTCCCCTCTCCTTCCTTATGGTTCCTGCAGTCTTGCTGCTTCTCCTGCCTGCTGTCTCTGTCTGTGAAATCTGCGACTCCCCCGTCTGTTTGGCCCTCGCTGTC
>CAKALG010047277.1:0-10753 GCA_916700815.1 Helicolenus hilgendorfi
CGTGGTGTTGGTGTAAACAGCATTACCTCTTCCCACATTCCGAGCGCTCCATGGCTGTCTGGGTAATTCCATCTTCCGGGGGCAAACAGCGTGGGGTACCTGCCACGGACGACTATGTGAGCTTCACGGCTATGGGCAGATAGTGCGCCACTGCATGTTGCCTACATGTTGGGGGCAAGAAATGATCTGTTTCAGTGAGTAAGAAGCTCAAAGAGCTAAAAGGATTACTGGCAGGGAAGGAAGGAACATGTTACACACAGGTGGATCAGAGTATGACAGGAAAATAATGCCATCACGGAGCTGTTAGACTATTTTTTACAACGTATATGTATCTTAAACAGTTTAGGTTCTCTGTGGGAGGTTCTGATCATCATCGTTTGAACTGAATACTTTGAGGTGAAATTGAAATTCACCAGACAGAACAGAAAGAGAGGACAAAGAAAGTTTGTCCAAAAACGTGCACACAAAAACACACACAAAAGCTGTGTTATATGCATATTACACATTATAATAATACAAATAATGAACTTTTATTTATATAGCACCTTTGATCAATAACACAGGTATTAAAAACCTTGCATTTTTAACGTGTAAGACCCCTTAAAACAGGCAAAAACACCTCAATTTGTACATTAAAGGACCTGACATCTTCACTTAAGAGGCAAATTTGATGTTAATTAATGGATAAATGAATGGAATTATGTATATAAGAAGGTCATACTGTATGGTAATGGAACACAACTAGCATGTCCCAAATGTGGCAGTTGGTACACAACAACATTGTTTTATACAAAGAAATAACAGGGCATGTGCTAATAGATGTCAAACAGGCCGGAAGCCATCAAAGTTTCCGAAGACTGATTTGTTTCTGTTTGAGCCGTCATCGGAGCTGTTGCTGTTTTTGCACACGTTTCAAGTGTAAGCAGCTCTTTGTCACCGCTCTTGAAAAATGAAGTGATACACAGTGGCATTACGACACACTTGACACTAGCGTGACATTGCTTCTGATTGTTGCAGCTGACCGCCGGCTGTTTGGGCTCACATACTCAAAATGCCTCTCATCATATGGGAGGAACGAGCCAGAGCAGAAAAGCTGCAGGAACATGGAAGTAATCAAGAAAATTGGCTTCAGGTTGTTCATCTTGCCGGGGTCGGGTGGCAGGGGCTGGATCTGCCTCCCCACCTTACAGACACAAAGCACGAAACTCAGTTTGCAGCCCATTTGCACGAAAAGGAGTATGAATGCCACGATAAGGCGTTTAACGTGCAATAAGTGCACCTTTCTTAATTTTTGCGTGTCATTTGTACACCATGTATGCTGTACTGACTGCAATGTAAACGCTTCTGTGTATAAATACTACGGTACGAGTTAGTGATGTAGTATAAAAAGCATGAAAGACCACTTACGGTGTGCGGGCGGGTACGGAGCTGGGGAGGTGGATAGGTCCAACAAACACTGGACTTTTGATCAGTTTGTCACATGTTTTTTTGTGATGCGTGTTCTGTAGTTGTGTTACATTGTTTCCGTTTTAGTTAGTTTACGTACTTATTTTAAGCCTCACCATGATGTTTTTCCAAAACCTAACTCAGTGGTTTTGTTGCCTGAACCTAACCGTGGACGTTACCATAGTTTAGTTGCATGGCATACAAATGACAACACGTAAAAGGCTAAAATGCGTACTCATGACATGCGGAATGACTGTGTAATGTCATGGTATTTATACGCCTTCACGTGAGATCGGGTGGGACTTTACTTTTAAGTTTATTTGCTTTAATGCTCACAGTTAACAACGGATTAGAAGCAGAAGTTACATTGATGACAATTATAAATCTATACATGATTTTACATTATAAGAAATAAAAACTATTAACTAAAACTCCCCAAAATGCTGAAATATTGAGTGCTTTAAACAGGATGCATATGATTTAGTAACTGCAAGGAAACATTACATTAGGTTAAACAAACATGGATAATTTCCCCTCATATACAAACACACTACTTCACTGCCCGAGGTTAAAACATTTGTATGGTGGAAAGCAGTGTAATGGGTAATGCCACAGATGTGTAAATAAATGACTGTTACATTAAGTTCAAGTTTATTTATAGCACATGTCCATACAGTTCAAAGTGCTTTACAAGGGAAAATACAGTCTGTTCATTTGTTTCCCAGACCTTTTCTCACATATTAACAAGTACAGGTCCTGCTAATAATGTTAGTAATGGTGTTCTGGTTCACTGTTAATGACTGACACACCATAATGGAACAGCAGCCTCATTAATGTTATTAGTCTCTGCTTTTCCCGCCTTGACATGTCAAAGTCTGATGTTCACACATTAGCTGCAATTGATTCATTTTGCATTCAGGGTTGGAAATTCCTCCTGGAAGACCGTAAAGCAAATGTTAACAGATATAAACTTAAAAAAAACAGAAAGTAGAAATGAAGAGAAAAAAATCTATAGTGTCAATATCATCTTTTTTTCTACTAAAAGAGGAGATAATTAGCTAAAAGTAACAGAGTGTCTTTTAAAATTGAGGAGACATTACATTGGATTCATCAGGAGGCTTATGGTACGCGTCCAACAAGATTTGTCCTTTCCATGCTTCCTATTCATTGTCTATGTAAACAGCTGTGCAATGCATTCTGGTGATGTAGCACTGCGATTCGAGTGACGTTGGCCGCTCCTCAATTGCATAAAGTTGAGGTCTAGGCTACTTTGAACAACTTAGAGGCGTCCGGCGCAACTCGCCGCCTCTGGAAACTCCTGAAAAACCTTTAAACTAACCGTTGTTGATCTAAAATGAAGACAGATTCAGCAACTGCATGGCTTATTTCTCACCTAAAATCTATTCAGAAACACATTTCGGTGAACTATTTTTGTAACATATGAAAAAGAAGTTTCCAAACGAGCCACTATGTTGATTACAGTTATGGAGCAGCAGCCCACAGGTGAAAGCATTCGTCCAATCAGGTGATCTAGTGGCAGCCCATCAGGCGTCCCATGCTGAGAAGCGAGGCGATCCCTCATGTCCAATAACACCCCTGTGGACATGTACCATTAAGGTGCTACATACCTGAACCTTAACCAAAAGATATATTCTATACAAAAAGAGTGTACTGTACACACACACACACACACACACACACACACACACACACACACACACACACACGCACACACACACAGAAGTGCACATGGCAGCGTGAGAATAGGCCTTTATACATCATAGAGTATAGTGTGCCTTAAAGCATTCCCTGTCAAGTCGTCACTCCTCCAACAAGCTGAAGAACTGTTTCATCATCACACTTTCAAAGGAGTCAAAATAATTGCTGAGGACAAGGGAGAGACTGAGTGGGAGAGAGAGACATACACACACACACACACACACACATGCAGTATGTAAGGGATAATGTACAGCGAGCTGGTCATTGTTGTGAAAGAATCCCCGACAGGAAGCTGAGGGGTCTCTCATCGCCCTGAAGGGGATTCTTTCACAACAATGACCCGCTAGCTGTACATTATCTTGCTTATTACACGGCTACTTACTTAAGAAATCAATATTTTTACACAAAAACAGCCCGCCAGAGTCTGACATCAGAGCTCTACGCCCATAGCAATGGTCTGTTATACAGCAATTAAAGACCGCAGAACGACGCGATTGACCAATCAGAATCGAGTATTCAACACAGCCACACAAACCTCCAGCAAATCTGTGTATCTGGACACAAAGTTGTCGAGAGTCAATCACCATGGCTTCAAGTTTGCGAGCAAGCAGTTCCCATATTGGCCACTAGATGGTGGCTCCAGATGTTTTTTCTAGCTCTACAGGGTTTATTTGACTTCTTCTAATTGTTCCATTAAGAACAAATTAAATGCTGGTGTTTTTGTATGTTTTATCCGATTTACTCGACATCATGTAGACTTTATACAGTGGTTCTCGATTCTGGGGACCCCAAGCCTATAGCAAGCCATTTTAACATTTAATAGCCAAGCTTGATTATCTGGAATTAACATTAGAGATATCCACAATTGCATTTTGACTGGTCGTAATTACGTTGTGACTAGTCATAGTTCTTATTCAAGATATCTATAACATCATTCTGACTAGTCAAAATGACAATTAGAGATATCTGTAATTCAGTTTTGACTATCCGAAATAACAGTTACAGATATCTAAAACTTCATTATGACTAGTCAGAATGGTTGTGCACGACGTTGCTCATGCAAGGCCTCCCGTTGGATATCGGCCCAACAAAGCATCTGAACATTGTCAGCAGAAGCTTTTGCTAACTTGGATAGTTCGGTAAAGTTTGAAAGATTCACAGATTCAAACTTCCCGGATCAATAACTCATAACCAAAACGTTTTTAAAACACAAACCACGGCTCTTTCTAACCGTGGTAAGGTAGACAACGAGCTACAACCTAATTTTAATCACAACGAGCCGTCCTCCGAGCCGGACACATAACATTGGTCTCTGTGTGCAGCCGGCTGTGAGACGAGTGGATAAGTGGATAAGATAGTTAGAAAATGCCATGAAATAGAAAGAGCTGATCATCAAGGGATTTGTGGCGGACGAGAGCTTTGTTCGTTACAGAGTTGTGGTAGAAATTTACAACGTGTTGTAGATTTATTGTCTCCAGACACACTTTTAAACCCATACGACTGCAGTGCAGTGCCATAGTATGCTTGAATAGCTTCAGCCTCCCACTTGCCGTAGCTGCTGACGTAATTACAGATATCTGCAACGTCATTTCGCCTGGTCAAAACTCTAATTCAAGATATCTGTAATTCAGGTGTCAAAGGCACATAAATACTTCCTACAATACAAAAAACGTATTCTCTGAACAAAATCCATGCAGCTTGTATATCGGAAAGCTCTTTGTATATTATCGCTTACATGTTTGATGCCCTGAGAAAAACTGATACTGACAGGAAATGTCTAGGAAATTGCAGATTTTTTGGCGCCCCCATGAATAATGTCTGCTCATACCACTGGAAAAAGTTGCCTCATTTTTCTTCCTTTTTCCCGGCACTACGGCTATGGCCCACTTTGATGTCCCTATGTTAAATATTGAATGTACATCCATATTTCACTAGCTGGGCCCCAGAACAAGACTGAGGGCAGGATGATAAACATTGCCAGGGAATTTCACTTCTCTAATTGCCCAGAGTTAATCTCTCTGTCCCTGCATAGTGCCTTGACCTGTAGTAATGGAGCTGCTGGAGTCCCACGGTAAATATAAATAGGAGGGAGAGAAATACACCAACACTGTAAAACATTTTAAATGAGTTCAACTTTAAAACATATACTTCCTCTTTGCCTTAAAATGTGAATTAATGGGGCCAGTATTAAATAGACTGATTAAAGTCTGCTCATTAGCTGCTGCTGTTGTCAAACTAATTCATATTTTAGCATGAATTTAGTCACATCGACAAGTTCCAGGGTCAGTTCTTCATTTGCCGCAGTCTTTATGGTGCCATTGTTCCAATGGCCCATTATTCTGAAACCCCAATAGTCCGAAAAATGTCCCATTGGACCAAAAGCCCATTTGTCCGAAAGCCTGTTATCCCAAAAACAAACAACAATTGTTCCCGAGGCCATTTGCTCCGAAAATTCAAGCTGACGTCATCAGACCTTGCAATATTTTGTTCCTACCTCGGTGAAGGCATGATCCGCCCTACTCTGCTTCTGGTTGCCTTACCCTGATAATCTCCCCAAAATGTAACTAATGTCACTCCTGCTGGGTCATGCCTTCGCCAGCAGGAAAACAAATTAGGGAAGGTCCAACGACGTACTTACGCTAACTAACTATTGCCATGTATGTAAGTTACGTCACAAAAGTAAGTTCAAATATGTCAACACTGACTTGGTTTCACTCGGGACACGAACAATGGCCTCCTGGGTGAAGTCCTGTGTTTGTTTGACCCATCTATGACCACCAACCTCCTCTCTATGCGGACTTTGTCGTTCTTTACATTACGTCACCTGACTGCTTCAGAGGTAGCCCTGCACGTCCTGGCACCAACGTGATCTCACAGAAATACGTGAAATGGCCACGACTTCTTAAAAGGGGCGGTGGCACGTAATGTGGAAAGAAAACATAATGGTTTGGGTTTAAAGAACATAAGTCTACACTCAATGTTGACTTCTGATTTCACACGGGGCACAAACACCTTTACTCCTGGGTGAAAGTCCCGTGTTTGACCCCCGACCTCCTCCCTACGCAGATTTTGATTAACACGTATTTCTGTTCAACTTGGGAATTTGTGTGTCCACCATTACAAAGGATCTTGAGTGACTTTCCAATGCCATTGTTTCCGTGGCGCCGGAATGTAATTTTTGCATCACGTAATGCGCTGTAAAGAGGTTGTGGTGATTTCACGTACTTCTGTGAGATCAGGCTGCCTGTCTCACAATTACGTGGGTTATAGACGAAGTACAGTGCATTACTTTAAGTAGGAACAATGAATGAGAGCAGTCTGATTTTTTACAAAATATAGAAAATCCCCAGCCTTATCCTTTTAAGTTTTTTTTTTTTTTTTTTTTTTTTAAACATGAAATTGACAGACCTATCTTATTACATACAATTTTGTTTGATTTCACTCATTCCCATTATGATGTTTTACAGTGAAGCATTAGGAGGGAAGAGAAAGAGGTAAAAGGGGGAAAAAATGAATTATTAAAGAACCAGAGAAGGAATACCTTCAGGAGCTGACTGCGGATATTTGTCTAATTTCATTTGACGCTGGGGGCAAAGCTTTCTATTTAAACACCTCTAAGTGCTAATGATGTTTGCATCATTAAAAATATTAAGTGGGGCCTGTGACACATAGCTTACCCCTGATCCAGCAACTGGGGAAGGGAACACTACACTGCAAAAAAATCCATTTTAACAAGCAGTATAATATAATGCATCCATAAAAATCCCACCAGATACATGACTTTTTTAAGACTTTTACATTTGCAATTTCTTTTTAGAAACACAACAGGTCAGTCTTGGCAGATGTTTTAAATTGCTTTGAAGTGCAGCACGTACAAATAAATTAGTTGTCAAGATGGGGACGTTTTTGTTTTTGTAGTGTATTGGCTCCCTGTCAGGACTGGCAGCATTTGACTGCAGTTTCACAGGGGTCTCCTCATCTATATTCATCTAAAAGCTTTAAAGATTTAAAGTGATGAATAATATCCTTCTGAATAATAATAACCAGGCCCCTTGCCACTGCTTCACTCAATTTGAAAAAAAAAATGGAAATACTTAATGTACTGTCCAGTAAAATCATGTTTTAGCGAATTAGATTAATTACTGCTACATTTTGATGAGCTCCGCTCCGACAGATAGGATGCATGAATATTCATCTCTTTTCTGGTACAGAAATATCCTAATGCGGTGGTTTTATGTTTAAATCATGACTGTGAAAGAGAGGAAAATATGGGTGAATTTGACGGTCTCGGTCCCCCGTTCCCACGGTGAGTTCAGAGGTCATTGTTGATGCACTTTGAAAGCTTTGATACATGACTGTAAATCTGAATTATGATATGAATAATGATTGTAGTGAACAATGAATGAATGTTATCTTGGTGTGCGTTCTTCTCTCTTTCAGCTCTGTTCTAACAGAAGTCATGTTTGAATGTATGCAGCCAGCCTGAGTGACACTACGAGAGCTCATCATTTTATATTGTTTGTCTTCCTGTGTAGTTCAGTAGTATATTTAATAAGGGATGGGACACATGCGGCTGGCTGAATATACCAGGGGGCTGGGGGAGGGTAACTGTCCCCATGAAGAACAGCCACACCATGGGAGAGTTTTCATCTTTTTCATTGATTATTGATAAAACAAAATCAAACATTTCTGATTTTGTGGGTAAACTGGGTCACTATGACTACAAAATGAAAAAGGGAAAATGCGAAGTATTGCAATCATAAAAAATGTTATCTCAATAATGATTTGCTCCTTGCAGTTAAACATATAATACTACATTTTATTTCTTACTATTCTTACCATCTTTTCATTCCAGAACAAAGAGTCATTGAATATAAAATGTGCATTTTAATCTGTCATCTCAACATCTCCTGTGATGTTAAATATGTTCATGCAACGTATCCTCATACAATGGTTAGTAATCTATCTTGCGAAAAGTTATTCCTAATTTTTCGTGCATTTTCCTATAAATTTTCTGCTCGTTACATGCATACAGTTTTTTCAAAATTCATATTCAAAACTGTCGTCTTCAAAGGGAAACAACTTGGTTAGCTTTAGGCAACAAAACTACTTGGTCAGGAAAAGATGGCCCAAAACTGCATGTGATTATCACAAAGTGGACATGTCTGTAAAGGGGAGACTCGTGGGTACCCATAGAACCCATTTACATTTGAACCTTTGAAAATGGCCATGCCAGTTTTCCCTCGCCAAAATTTAGCGTAACTTTGGAGCGTTATTTAGCCTCCCTCCCGACGAGCTGGTATCACATGGTCGATACCAATTGATTCCTTGGTTTTTAGTTTCACATGATACCAGTAGCTTCACTCCACAGTTAAGACTGAGCCCGCTTCAGCCTCTTAAAGACAGTAATGTCGACTGGGATCACCGGCGATCCTGCGGGTCTCAGAAGGTTTGAAATTTGTTTTTTGGAGTGCTGAGATGAAATTTAGGTGTGCTTGAGCACCCCTAAAAAGAGTCTAAAATCGTCAATGCAGTGTATTACTTTTCGTAGGTATAGCTACGAACGGTGTTTGAGAACAGCCTGGTTTGTGACAGCAGTGCAGGCAGCAGTGCAGTATTGCCGGTATATAAGATGAGACTTTAAATGATGGCTGCATGTGCAGCTTTGTGACTGTGGCAGTGATGAGGCAGCGCTGCCAGGTTTCTTTACGAGTGCAGCCAGCAGGCCTGCGGTGACTCCCGGCTCTCTGTCAGTGCTGTCCACAGCTTTATAGGACAGAGGTAGATATGGAAGTCTGAGAGGCTCATCCAGGGGTCGTTATGGACGTCATATAGAAACTCCTTCCCCCTGAGGACACAATGTGGAAGTGAGAGAAGGCTAGAAAAAGGAGAAAATGTGTGTGTGCATGTTGTCTTTATGCCAGAATGGATGAGGCTCTGGCTGCGAGACAGTGGAGTAGGAAGTAATGCTCTCTTTCCATTACCTGAGGGCTGAACCTCTGAGGACAAGTGTGTATGTGTGTGTCAGTGTGTTCCTACCCCGAAGCCAAAGCCTTGTATCCTGACAGATGTCTCTGTCTCACCTGCTTCTGTGAGACGTCGTCATCCTGAGACAGCCGTTGAATCTTTGTTTGACCTCTCCGGGGTTAATGGGAGGAAAGTGTTGAAGTGTATTAAGAAGACCTAAGATGTGTGGAGCAGGAATAAGATAACGTGATAGATGAGCAGCTTGTCAGAACGTCTGGTGATGATGCCGTACATCTTTTATGTGCAGGTGCAGACGTCCATTTGCCAGTACAATGTTGAGTATGCAGCAGTATGTGTGATCTGTTTCAGAGAGGTACTTTCACGCAGTAAAGTGGAGGTACTTCAGCTGAGGTGTATATAACACCTCTAAATTCACAGCTATTGACTTTTGGGTATGAAATCATTAACTGCTTGTCCACTATCACTGACTATACGTTTACAAACACACACATTAATATTCTACTATTATTCCGAATATGACAATATTCCAAATTTGTTATGAGTCAAGTGATATCCTGTTTGGATATTCTGAATTAGGCCTTATCTCGAATGGAGCGTTTTCCAATTAAGACATGTGGGATATGCCGATATTATTCATGTTTTAAGAGCATTCTTTGGAAATGCATACAGCCCATTCGTAATATGCGTCTCAATTGGGGTTTTTACGTCAGTTTGCGACACACGGCCTCTTGCCTGTTTACGGCCAGCTCGGCCAACTAGTTTGCAGAGATGCATCATGCCAAAAAGAAAAACCCACATTTCTGGTGAGAAATTATAAAAGACTTGGATATCAACAGGTTTTTGGATATGCGCAAATATCGCAACGGCGACCTTTTCACCTGCTTTCACATGCCCGGCTGCATGTAAATGGGAATATTAGAGGAATATTCATTTTCATTAGCAATGAAAATAGAATAGTAGGACTATTGTCTTTTTCTGAATTAGGGCAAAAACTGCAATATTTTGTGCATGTAAAAGGCATCATTGTTGCATCTGATTCAAACATGTCACATCCAAATGTCAGCAGCTGCCAGCAGTAATAACAGTGGAAGAGCTGGTTGTGTGTCTAGTGCATTGACTTATTAATGAAATCCTCTATATATAGGATGTTCTCCAAGAAGAATAAGAAATGTCAGTCTGCTGTTGTGTCTCAGTTCAGCTCTTGTTTACATTTGAGCGCACACTTAAAAACATATAAATATAGCAGTGCATACTGAGCAGTAAGGTGCAGACTATTTTTATTTTGTACCTCTACTCCAGTTAAATTTTAACACCGTGACATGATGATGCTGATAGCAATGCTGCAGGGCGGGCTGATGATTTTTCCAGTAATGAAATCATTAGATGTTAACGTCAGCCTTGTTCCAGATTGCATTCTTGCAGATTGAACATTCATCTCTTGCAAGAATATGGATCTTCTCCTCTTCCTCTCTTCAC
Source organism: Helicolenus hilgendorfi (assembly GCA_916700815.1). Taxonomy (NCBI): domain Eukaryota; kingdom Metazoa; phylum Chordata; class Actinopteri; order Perciformes; family Sebastidae; genus Helicolenus; species Helicolenus hilgendorfi. The sequence goes on from CAKALG010047277.1 coordinate 10,630, forward strand.
TTTTCATCCACACCTCTCCTCTATCTTTAGAAGAGTAGAGAGAAGAAGATGCCTCTCAGTGTCACAATGCCCCCATGGTCAGTTTCCCTGTGACAGTCCCTCTCTGTCGGCGCTGCTGCTGCTG
>CAKALG010047283.1:0-26063 GCA_916700815.1 Helicolenus hilgendorfi
TGTGTGTGTGTGTGTGTACTGAGCGTGGACCATAGGCAAGACAAGAGCTTTCAAGCTCCTTACACCCTGATAGAGTGTTATCAGATGTGGCAACGCTACAGTGTTCCTACAGAGTGGATGAAACAACCAGAGTTTTTTAAGTCAAACCTGAATTGGGATCCTCAGTACCAGGGACAGGGCAGGGATAACTGGCAAGTGGACGGTTTTCCATCAGTGCATTCAATTTCTGAACAGATGCAAGAAAGTGTTTGGGATATTTTAGGTCTTAAAGTAGATTTTTAGACCGTTCTAGCATGGAGAGGCAGCCTTAGATCAGCCTTAGATCAGCACCACGGACAGCAGCCTTACAGCATGCCCTGGATTCGGTAGCCAAATGTTATCACAGACACAGATTTCAGTACATTTTCCAACATATGAGACGTAACAATCACAGTGCTATAGATTTAAATCCCTGATCCCACTCCATAATAACAAAAAGAAACCAGTACTCGCCCTTTAGAAGTTTATCCTACAGAACCATGTCCTTTTTCATTGGACTGTCCTGGCGACGCAGCGAGATGTGGCACGCAGTTTTGACCTGAACTTTTGTCAGACGCCGAGCTGTTTCTATTAATTCCTGTCGCTCTCCTTGAAATCACGTCATTGGACCAGGAGCGGTTGAACTTGAAATGGGGAGTTTCAATATGATACCTTTTCATTTCACTACAAAAACTTCAATAAGGTGGCAGCTGGCTGGAGGGAGATTGTCTGAAAGTTCCCAACTGCTGTTGGCTATATTAGGGATGCACCAGTCCGACTTTTTCAGTCCTGATACCGATAGCGATACCTGGGCTTTGGGTATCGACCGATACCGAGTACCGATCGGATACCGGTGTTTAATTAATAAGCTGTATGCCTCACTGTGTGGAAGTGACTGGGGTCATACTGTTATGTGTATCAGGTTTGACTTTCAAATCGTTTGTAAAACAAAATGTAACAAATAAATACATTGACATACATTTATTGAATTATTTATTATCAAAATAATAACTTGTACACCAGCAACTTAGTATTTTTTTTTTCAAAATTAACAGGAATTAAGTGTAAACCTTTAAAATGCAGCAACAAAATTGGTCAAAATTTAAACAGGAATTCATATTCCAGTATGTAATGTATGTAGTATATAAACATAGAATTGAATTGAATAGATCGGCCCTGCTGTCACCGATATCTGATCCAGCTATTTGAGTCACTCTATATACAATCTGGCATCGGTATCGTGCATCTTTGGGATATATTGTATGTCATATCCAGTTAATACCACAATATTAAACACGTGTTTTCTGTTTAAAAAGAACAAACAAAGGAAGATAAGTGGTTACGTCTCCGGTATGATGTTGAGTGCACAGCTGATAGGTAGCCTACGTGGTTCGTTGTGATGTAACAGAAGTGCATATAACAGATTTAGTGTGGACACGGTGTAGGAAGGTGATTTATGCGTCATTTACGCCATTGGCATACTAAATGGGAAAGGAGTCTATTTATAGCGTGTTATCCCATGTTTAAAACCTGCATATGCACGCTCATTTTGGGTATACGATGCTCAAGCTGCTGCATGTTTCTTTAGGGGTTAGGGTTTTGTTTGTCACAGCCATGGTCTGGCCTATACACTCCAGTTACACTGTGTACCAAGCCACTTCATTGGAGTGGGTGAGTCACTTGTGGCCTTTCTAAAAGAAGTGGATGCCATCCCCCGGGAAATTAAGGAGCTCCTGTAGTACAGAGCAATGCTATTTCTGGATCCAACTGTCTCTTTTGCAGCGACGTTCTGGTTCCTGAGAAGAGACAGGAGACTTGTACTTGTACATACTCTGATCTGTACATTGAACAGGGAACAGTGGGCACTATAAGTGGTCCACGTAGGTAATCAAAAATAGTTTTGTTTTACAAGTGTAAAGCCAGAAGTAGTAGGAAGCTGAAAGAACAGGTAACTACTCCTACACCTTAAATGTTATTGACACAATGCTCGAGGTACTGCAAGGCCAGCTAATATCGACCTTTACAGTAGAATTCCTCATTGACGCACAGGATAACATTCCATTCATTCCTATTCATTCAATATGAAAAGGTTCACTGGCAACCGCAGTAAACAGGTGGGCGCCGATGGTGAAGAACATTTTACGCGCTCTACTAATAGATCAGTATTATGCAATCGGTCAATAGATCAGAACAATGAGCATCAAAGCAGAGCAGCAGGAGAGGCAGATGAAAGCCAAACTGTGAGGAACAATCTGCACTTTAATTCGGCCTTTACAAGATCTTAACGATGCCCATTAGGATATAGTAGAGATGTAGGGAGGATGAAGTAAAGATGACTCATTGCATGTCTGTTATTCTACCCTGCAGCACAATAAGAGTGATGATTCAGAGAAAAAGACTGCCTGTTGTTCGCACTGTAAACAAACCTGAGACCAAAACTGCAACCCGTCGCTAAAGAAAGTCCACCTTGACTGGGCAAAACCATTTTTATTTTCAAAGACAGTCTTGTGTTCCTAATGCAAAACAATTCATTTGTAGTACTTAAATTATGAAAAAACTACTGACAAACTTCTGTGTTTAGTTACCATTGAATTGATTGATATTACGGTAATTAGGACTCCTATAGATGGTGAATTATAAGAAATCATTGGCGTTAAAACTAATTTGCGAGCGTAATTTCGATATATTGAAACGCTGCAGAGTTAATCTTACATGAATGATACGTTTTTTGTTATGATTGTGTGACATTGAAACAGAAGAACAGGACAAAAAGAATAACTTCCCCAGAGGAAACAATCTCTCCAAGCCTTGAGGGTTTTAAGGGAATAGAATCTTTACCTGCTTTGGGTTAAAATAGCATCGGATAAGATATTATCAGACCGGGCCATGGGTCTGGATTTTTTCCTTATCGCTTTGTTGGAGGATTTGGGAATCTTACAAGTTACCCTGTAGTTTGGCAGCTACATATCCCTTGCAATGAATAAAGTATAAGTCTGAAATCAATTGTTTGTTCTCTGTTGCATCTCAGGCGGAGAGAAAATTGTTTTGCCTTGGTAACTGTCACCGGTTTCACGGTTCTTTTATTACCTCTCCGTGACAACGCCTTTGCTGACAGAGGAACGCCTGAAACTGTAATGAGTGTAGATCCATTTTTAATCATTAGTTTGACAGTGATGATAGAACGCCCTTTACTGCAGTTTGCTCTGTGCGAGGCCCACTGTGTTCTTTGGGGCTTTTTGGGAAAGATATTTATTCTAATTCTTTTTTCCCTATATACTATGACCACAAAATCTCTTTTTTTATTGTACACATGTTCATATACAGAAGTACAAACAGATATATAGACAATAAAAAGGCAAAGCTAGTTTCAAATGATGCTAGCTTCCAACATCGTCGACCCTATCTTTAATTTAATAACTTAAAAGTCTTATTGGCTTTACTGTTTTCAACATTAGGTCATATTGTGCTATATTATTTGAATATATAAGTCAAGTGCAGGGAAATTGGCTTGGTTCCTGACAATTTTTTTCTCATGAATATGGAATTTTCTAGTTGTAAGATATACAGCATGCTGTTTTTTGATCGCTAAAATATAGCACTACGTCACACTAGAAAGTTGAATACATCAATCCAGAACATTCTTGTATTTACACAGTTAAAATTATTTTTTCTAGTCCACAGAAGTCACACTTATAATCGATATTCAGCGATCAAAGGATTTCATTGGTCAAACTTATATTTCTGTGCGAATATTTTTTCCCAAGCACGAATGTTCATTCACCCACAAAATCTTTTTTTCTTATAAATTTCCGATTGCTTATAATCAAGAGAACTGTAAAACTGAGTTCCTCCACAAAGAATCACACGAAAGCACCGCTTTAATTCTTGTGTTTACCAGAGATGTGCTTGAAATTTTTATTTTGGAAATAAGTAATTCAGCGTGAAAAAAATGTCTAATCAACGACAGAAATCTCAGTCGACTAAGACAAAAATGACATATCGACAAAGAGGGGGCAGCCCTACCAAAAAACATTAAAAATATGATTAAAAATACAAAAATGAGGCAACTGTGTCTCTTATTCTGCAGCATCCTGTGCTGTGGATGCTACCCATGTGGAAGGGTAGACCAGAGGAGATATAATTTAGGGCCCGAACCAAAGCAACATGGGAGATCCCAACACTCCATGGGTGGGGGGTGCCGCCAATTTCACACCGTTTCATGCAAATTCTGTAAACACACACAAAAACGTCCGTCTGAATGTGATTCAACCCCGCCCCTCCCTGACAAACTGTGGCAACGTCTCGCCGCCTGATTGCTAACGCTATTGAGCAAAACAATCGTGTGAGTGGCAGCCCCACAAGACCGCAGCCTTCGCAGGAAAACAAATTGAAATTTGAAAATAATATGTCTATTTCGCATCGCTGGTGGGAGCAGATTCATTTGTTGCTTTTGACAATCTGTTATTTGGAAACAGAATATGACTTCATTTCACCGCTTGGTAATCACTGTAATCACAAATGTCAGTATGCGTGTGTTTATGTGGGCCCGCATGTGAGAGAAGACAAAGGAATAGGAGAGAGAGCCGAGGTCTCTCTTTCACCCCATGCTGTGTCCTATAGCCATGTCGAGGAAAATGAGCAGATTGATAATGACTTGTAAGGGAATCCCAAGTATCCCTTCACACCATGCCAACAGATTCTCTTCAGCTGGAGCAGGTAGTGCTCAGCTTTAAGATCCGACTATTAATGCAACAAGATTCGGCGCAACAGCAAAGAAACTGGCAACAAATTGAAGCCTAACTACTGCTAACATCAAAACAACTCAAGATACGCTTGGGCTAACACGTCGGGACTTCAGCCCGCTTTTCACTTGGCACCCCCCGACTGTTGGAACCGACGGCCGTTTTCAACTCGTGTTTAATCGCTTTACAGCCTCTCATGCGCGTAATGCACATTTATCATGAATGAACAATGCCGGCCCACCCACCGAAACACAGCGGCTCGTCGCCTCACATGCCAAAACATCCCTTTATGTTAACCAAAAAATAAGTCTTGATCTTCTTTTTCATTTATTTTGACTTTTTTTTTTGACAGGCTCGTCTGTTTTTTGCACTTTCATTGTAAAAATGTAATAATTCTGCTCAGCACAGAGCTTCAGAGTGTTGGGAGACTGGAGGGATATTTATAGTCTACTGGATAGAGTATGTGCTTTACACTGTACCATGCTCTTGAGTTGTATGTGAGCTTTTGCCCTTGTTGTTTGCCCTTATGGTTTCAAATGAGGATTATTTTATGACTGTACTTAAATTTTACTGTAATTTCACCAATTCAACCGTTATCAGCTCACTAAGTGGTGCGTTATCATTCCCTTTAAGCATCGTAGATGTGGGTAATTAGGGGCCTACTACACCTACTGTACTATGCTGTAAAAATTAAAGTGAAACGTAGAAGCAGCACATTCTAAATAGGGCTGTCAAAGTGAACGCGTTAACGCAAATGTTTTTAACGGCACTAATTAATTTAACACATATTAATCTTTTGGAGGTTGTAGCGTGCTCTCTTTTAAAGCTGGAGTCAAGATACTAAGGAATCCATTGGTACCAACCATACCAGCTTGGAGGCTAAAGGAGGCTAAATAATCTCCCTTTAAGGGCCATTTTGAGCAGATAATAAAACATGCAGTTAATTTGCGGTCAATCGCGATTAATTATGGACGATCATGCAATTAATCGTGAATTCCGATTAAAGATTTCAAACGATTGGCATCCCTAGTTCTAACATGTTGTAGAACTGCAACTGAAACGCTACATTTTGAACACAAACAAAATAGCTTCTTTAGGTTTAGACAACAAAAACAACGACAAAGATGTCTATACTACCGCGCCCGACTTCCACTTCTGCTCCTGTCATAATTATACTTCTTTTATTCCTCTTTTTGGTGATCAACCATGTGAATCAATGATAAAACCTACTAGTGGGTCTTTTAGGGGAACAGTAAGCTATTGGAGTTCGAAGATGTAAAAAGTTGAATACTGGATATTAAAGGTTCCGTTATTTCGTGAAAATTCACTCCAAAATCTGGTCATGTTTTCCAGGGATGTTAGGATGCTAACATTTTTCCAATTAGCACTAAACATAAAGAACAATTAAGCCTGTAATGTCAGTAGTTTTGCAGGTATTTAAAGTAATTAATTAGAATGAAGTCAAGTGACACTTGAAAGCTGGCGAGAGCGTCAAACGATTCCGCCTCGAAGATGGTGTTGAAGAGGAAAGCATAATGTGTTATTAAACATCATCAAATTTGAATAATTAATGTTACAAATCAAGCTTTCAAGCAAGAAAATATTCCCGTTGAAGTATGATGTTGAAATGACGGGCAACCTTCAAGAACAAGTGGTGAAATATGATCGCTAACAGGTTTTGCATGATTGATGAGCCGATAGAAAATAGAAGGTCGTCTTGCTTGACATCGTGAAGTCCAAACGGCATGCTCGGATCTTGTCAGACCGAGCTAAAGGAGGAATCAAAGTTGGTGTGAATAGAATACTGTACATATGGAGATGAGGGAAGGACGTGTTAGCTGTCATGTACAAGCTTCAGCACACTCCCTGCTGATAGATTCCCATGGAAATAATGGATTGATATGCTTCAATAAACAAGTCTATCTTCTTTCTTTCACCATCTCGTCTAGAATTCTAACAATTCTGATGCGGTTGCTGTAGGTTGGGTCGTAACAGGGTAACTTTCTTTTACAAGTACAACCGCTGGCATAGAATCAAAGGCAAACTTCAGCACCGAGTGTTTGTGCGACGTCATGCTATGCTTGTTTACGCCCAAATAAGCGAAGCAAACTCTGAAGCTGGAGGGTGAAGCCCAGGGTTGTCAATCATTCATGAGCGCACCGCTCTCTCCCTTAACCGTAATGTTAACTACTTTGGAAATGTAACTGAGCTCATTTATGAATTATGAATTGATACTTGAGCTGACCTTGGATTTCGCTATTTTTTTCTCTAACAAATATTGCTATTTTCTTGTTTCCCGTGCATCCGTCCCAAGGTTTATGTCCTGAAGAGACTATTTTTTAAGTCTTATGCAGATGTTAATCCTAGTTTATTCTATAAAACCTCACATCCTTTCCCCCGACAAGTTTTGCATTAAAACGAAGCACAAGTCTTTGGACCCCAAAGGGTTTAATCTATAGATCAAAAGCCCCATCTATAAACTCATATACATATGTATAGATATGGTATTTCCTGTTTTGGTCAGTATTCCTCCCATATCACCAGGGTCATTAAACCTTCCAGTATCGGCCGCTGTGCTCCAGCCCAGAGCCGTAATAGCCTCCTGGTGTCAAGCTGCGAGTAGCTCACCTTTGAACAGCCCTGCGTGGGGTGGGCTAAAGTCCTTTCATGTCAGTAATCATAGGATGCATAATCATAAAATGGCCTTGGATAGCCTGAAGCATGGTGGCGTGAAATGACCGAAAGCAGCTGTGGACAAAACGGATGACACTAAATAAATACATTTTAAAATTAGTGAGTAAGAACATTGTTGATGTCACCAAGAGTGAAAAGATTGACAACTAAACTTCCACATTTGCTCTCATTTGAGCTCAGGTGAACTTGCCACAGCTTTATTATGTATTTTCACTTCATTATGAGTCAATGACTGTTCTGACCTGTACTGTACTGTACTGTAACCAAATTCCTAAATCACCAACGCTACACTTGTAAAGAGTGGGTGGGCCGGGACCACAGTGTTGAATAATAGAAGTCACATCTTGAACAAATTTCCTTGAATGTCTTATTGTTGACATCTATCATGCAGCTCAGCCCACCATTATTTCTCCTCTGAAAGAGAGCTTAGAGAGAAACAGAACACAGCCTGCTGATATTTCACCTCAGTGAGACATGAAAGAAGGTTAGGGTTGTAAAGTTCAGAGAACCTGTAAAGGAGCTTCTTCTTTCATTTTTTCTTTTACAGCAATGAAGATTAGTCCCATCAGTTTATTTTATTAGTACTTCAGACAATATGGAGATTAAGAAAATGAAAGTGGGTATCCATTGGTGCACAATTGTTGATGATATACAATTTTTCTTCAGTTCTATAAGAACTTAAATAGCTATAAGCAACACACTCTCACTCCCAATGCATCTAAAAAGTGAACTTGGTTAGTGGTTTTTCAAAATAAACTTGCGTCTTCAAGGGAAACAACTTGGTTTGGTTTAGGTAACAAAAAATAGTTAGGTTTAGTCAACAAAACTACTTAGGTTCAGGCAACAAAAGTACTAATTTAGGTTAAGGCAACACAACTACTAAGTTAGATTTAGGCAACAAAATTACTAAGTTAGGTTTAGGAAAATATTGTGGTTCGGGTTAAAAATAACTCCAAAAGTGGCATAACTGTTTTTTGACTTGCCCATCCACCCAAATCTTCTCCCTAAGCTGACTTTTTCGATCTTTATACTACGTCAACTGACTTCCTCATTTACATCAGCCATAACTAATGCCACATATTTTGAAGCATAAGGCCACTGACCATCTTCTATGACATGCTGGGAAGCCATGCTGGTGGGTTGTTTCACCTGATGAATGTAATGGAAACATGGCCATTTTGTCGTAAACAAGCCCAACATCCACAGAAATTACACCAACATTGGACGATTCCAGGTGATTTACATCAAATGTCAATGTTCGCTGTCCATGACAAAACCATTATAGATAAGACTTAAGATTTGCATACAGTATGCATACAAAGAGCTATCAAAATGTACATTTTACAATTAACCATCAACTGGTCTCATTCAGCAACTTCGTCATCCCTGATTGACCTTAATAAAACAATTCCACATAATCTTGACTTTACTTTTGACCTATAATTAATCTACCGTCACAGTCGGCAGCAATTTTTTTTTTCCTCGCCACACAAATCTCTCCACGAATGATAAAGTCTCATTTATTACCACAGGTACTTAATCTTAGAACTCATTGGAAACATCTGGTTGATAAATGGCTTGCATGAAATTAAACCCGCAAATGAACACAGAGGCTATCATGGATGATCGCTTAATCGCTCCTGGGGTATCCAGGGTAATGAATACATAAATTACACAATATTTAGGCAAAATGAGCGCAGCTGCTATTAACATGAGATTGGTAAACTTGGGAGTGAGGTGTTATATTAGGGCGTTATGGCTCACTTCAAGTGCTAACAGAGGAGGTAAGGAGTACCAATTTCACAGTAATGACAATTTTTCTAAATGAAAAAAACAACTGATATGCAGTTTGGAAGTCGATTTTTGAAGTGTAGAACGAGGAATAAATTATATAATTTATGTGGAATCTATGTAAGAAAATCAGGGATTGTATAGCAATAATATGCAATACACTCATGATCAACATATAGAAACAAAGATATGATAGATGTCCTGGCTTCTACTGTATCATGTATTAGCTGATTAGACTGCTATCAGGCCATTAAATGTGCGTTATCAGTGGCTAACATCATAGATGTGGGTCAGTAGGGGCCTGCTACACCCACTATTAGGTTTCATATCAATGATTCACATGGTTGATCACTGAAAGAAGGAATAAAAGAAGATAACAGCGACCCCTAGCAACCGTAGCAAATATGACAGAAGCAAAAGCGGATGTCAGGCACTGTCAAGTGATGATGTATGTGACACAAAACATAGGGCTTTCACCCAGGAGACCACGGTTTGCATCCCATGTGAAACCAACTTTATCTAGTCACTTTGTGTTCACAAGTGTTAGATTTAACTTTTCTTTTGAAAAGTAGTTTTTTTTAAGCCAAAACATTGTTTTTCACTCAACTGAACTGAGTGGTTTTGTTCCCTAAACCTAAAGAAGTTGTAGTTTTGTTGCCTAAAAGTAAAGAAGTTGTATTTTGTTCCCTAAACCCCAAAAAATCATAGTTTTGTTCTCTAAACCTAAAGAAGTTGTAGTTTTGTTGCCTAAACCTAAATACGTTGTAATTCTGTTCCCTAAACCTAAATAAGTTGCAGTTGTGTTCCCTAAATCTAGAGAAGTAGTTTTGTTCCAATAACCTAAATAAGTTGTAGTTTTGTTGCCTAAATCTAAAGAAGTAGTTTTGTTCCCTTAACCTAAAAAAGTTGTTTTGTTTGTGTTCAAAAGTAACGTTTCATGCAGTTTTACAACATGTTTGAATGTGTTTTGTTTTCGCTTTCACCTTTACAACGTAGTAAACCCCTAATGATCCACATCCGTGATGCTTATAGCAACTGACGCACATTCAATGTCTTGATAACTGTTGATTCGGGTGAATGTATGCCGTCGATGTATTTTTTATTAAAATAAATACAAAATCTGTGAACCACTACACATCCTCACCAAGGTTACTAAGAATTCTGTACACGAGCTGATAAATCCTCCTTTCAGGAACCAAGCCGTTCAATATGTGCTGCCTAACATGACAGCCACTGTCAGAAACATATTAGAGGGTGATTGGGGAATAGAAAGCCTCTGGTTGGGATTCATTACACACATACACACACACACACCAGTGATAGCATGAAGCGCTTCATATATAATGTGATTTTTCTAGCCAACGGGCCCTCTCGCTTGTTTACCCCCGGAGCATAAAGAGAGAAGAAAGAAAGGGAAGGAAAAAAAAAGAAACAGCTGAGGAGAAGTTTGCCAGAGACCTTTGCCATGGTTTTGTGTCTTCTGGCATTTGCAATTAGCACCAGGCTTGCCGAGTGACACTGAGAAACAGATGCTGTCCATCCGTTTGTCACCGACTCTTATTTCTGCCTTTGTCGAGCGGAGATTGTGCCCTCGCGAACTGTGTGTGTGCGTATCCTTCTGAGCAATGGAGCTGCCCTGTAATGAGGGTATGACTACTTGTCTTCAAACGCTCGCTGTTAATTATACTCCCCTTTATTGGGCGCGCTCGTGTGTGTGCGGTGCATAAAAATAGGGAGGGATAATGAGATTGAGGGATCAAATGGCAACCTGGAGCTATTCAGAAGCATATGACTCATACATGATTAGGTCAGAGTTCACCGGATGGAGGGATATTTAAAGGCTACCCGCTGTTAGAAATTGAAACATTTTTTATTTTTTTAAGATTTTTCAAACATCCTAAATAACACAATGAGGCATGCGGTGTCATTAAAGCTAATTGTTAAACCAGGAAGCAGTGTAAGAAAAAGCCCTAATTGGCTCTATTCTTCCAGTAAGTCATGCGGTTGTTTGTAAACAATGTGTGGTATGAATGATTTATGGTCAACGCTTTAAATTTTAAATCCGCTGTTCTGTGGTCAGCAGCGGGGTATCAAACCTGAGCCATTAATCACAGCTTTGGGCTATCTGTTGTATAAAACCAAATCTACATTCGCTTTACTCTCATCCCCGGTGGTGCTCCAACAGAAACACTTCGACCCTTTAAACCCTGAACGCACGCAGACACATCACCTACAGGGCAAATATATTGACAGTGATGTGAGCGAAAAGCTATTTGTTTTACTAAAAAGAAAATTATTTTTTCTTCATAAAAACAGTCCTAGAACATGTGTATTAACTTTGACACGAAAATGGAAGGTATATATGGAGGACAGAACCTGTCAAAATCAAAAATAAATAAATAATTTGATAAATAATTAAATACTATGCAATTAATTGTGCCAAAAATAATGCTAAAAATATATGTAGGCATTATTTAATTAATAATGTGACATAAATGTATATATCTATTTTAATTTGCTAAGTTATTTATCTTTGTTGACCCCATGACAAACCCCTCATTTGCTTAATTAGGCAGAAATACATTAAGAAATGTAAAAGAAATCTATAAAGAAAATGAAACGGGATATGGGAAATTAAGGGATGAATGAGAATAAATAAAAAAATACAAAATTTAATAATGAATAAATGCATTTGAAACAATGAATAAATGCATTTGAGATCATTGAAAATATAAATACATTTAAGTTTATAAAATAAATAAAAAGGGAAATTAAATAGAAGAGTAGATGAATAGGTGAATTAATACAAACAAATAAAGCAAATTAAAACAGAACATCATTAAATGTATCTTTAATATTATTTTTGGTACATTTAATGACCAAGTCATTTATTTATCGAGTAATTTATTTATGTATTTATTTATTTTGATTTTGACAGGTTCTGTCTTCCATAGCTTTTCCTGAAATTAACAATATATAGCATGATGGGCAATTCCAAAACCCTAAGCTCCAAAGGGATACATATGTTTATGTAAAAATATGTTTCTGAATGTAATTACCTCTCTTAACATAAATCCTGTATGGGGCCCCAGAGGGACTCCTGTATAGGCTGATTTGTTCGGGGCATCCTGTAAAACAGAAGAGCGGTTTGATTAATGATGTTTTAATGATGAGTTTTGGCATTTAGATGAAAAACAAGACATTATACATAGCAGTCTCAGTGTCAAAAATAATAATAATATAGACGTGTTTTATGTTATTATGTGGGTTATTATGAAACATTTCTGAACACTATCATTATGTGTTGCTCTCTATACATTACAGGGCTTAATCTGAGTACACTAGTATTACAAGTGTTATATTACTACTCCACTCTAGCCCATCACGAGGTGTTTAACGCTACCAGCCTCTGTAATGGGGCTTCACTTTTCATAATTTTGTCGGGCGGAAGGGGATGTATTTCTTTTTATATGGCTTCATACAGCCAACAGTTATGACCGTTTATGAACCTAGTTTTTCCCATAAGTCACACGCTGATATTGTTAGGTCAGTATCAGGCCCGGGGAGCTCTTCCGCAGCCTCTGCAACGGTAGTGAAAGATTAACAAAGTGTAAATCAAAGTACTTTTACACATGAGGCATGATGGGTGAGATCAATCACTGCTGGACATTGTGGACAAGCCTATTACAGCGAGTGCCACTCGGTGTAAATCTTGCTTCAGACAGAGGCGGTGGTGAGCTTTGGGATCAGAATTCACAAGTGAATTATTGCTAATTTTGCACTGGCACAGGGGAAGTAATATATTTAAATATTCAAATCATTTCTTTAATACAATTTTATACAATATAACACAAGGAAATGTACTCAATTTCTCTTATGTAATATGCACGGTCTTTTTTCTTTCCTGGCTGAAAATCAAATCATTTACATAAAGATTAAAGTGATCCGGTATTGCCACTGAGTAAATTTCCCATTCTCCTTCGCCGGCTCTTCAGAGAGTCTTGGCTCTATTACGGCTCTATAGGGTACTTTCCACCAGTATCTATTTGACAGAGCCATCACTTTAGGTCCATTACTCTCTGTCTGCTCCTTCCACCAATAATGCCACTGCAACCATTGAGAGGGATCTTAATGGAAAATGATATGCTTGTTGGCAGCTCAGTGTAGCAATACTGCAGTGACCCGGAACATGTCGTAATGAAATGGAGGGAGGTGGAGATGGCAGAATGAGAAGAAGTGCTCGCTCTTGTGGAAATTCCTTTCTTACAGCGGGTTGAGGAGAAAAAGAAGGCTTTATGTATTGCTATTTGGGGAAACTATAGCTTGCTTTCTAGGGCTGGGACGATATGTATTGCGATTTTTGTTAACTTTTTTTACTTTTTCACCATGGGAAAAACTTGAATCATACACTTGTAGGGACTTCTATTTTCAAAAATATCTAAATTAATACAGTATGAATGTTTGATTTTCAGTATGTATGTAATCAGAGATGTCTTGAAGTCAAATATATCAGTCATTGTCAGGCATTATTTACTATATTTTCTTTATGGCAACTCCAAAATCAAAGAATAAAGGCATTTTCCCTTTCAAAATAGTGGTATTTTCGTGTTAATTTGTAAGGGGCATGTAATGTTTTTTACTTCTGGTGAATAGAATCCAATCAATCTTATTTCATATATGTATTTTGTGTATACAGCTCCCTTTTATTAACACCTTATTTTGAAAACTGGACGAAGTCACACTTGTATACTTCCACTAACTCCTCCAAGTCCGTCTCTAGCTCTCCCGTTAGCTCCGTTCTCTTTATACATCCAGTATTTACCACTTTGGATTTAAAACGTGAGGGTGCGGGTCGTATCCCAGCGGGCCCTCCGCCGTTTGTTTTGGTTGACGGATACGTAACGGATATGACGTCACGTTACTCAGACTACAACAATAAAAGCGATAACTTCCTTCTACCTACGCATGGACTCAGATGAAGCATGTTATTATTCCAAGGCTCTTGAATGACAAAATACCGCCTACAAAATGTGATCCTAAGAGGATCCTGTGTGTAAAAGAATACTGACAGTGTTGGAAATAAAAACAAATTGAACTCCTACTCCCATCAGAAAGCTGGAAGCAATAGAGCCATATTTTTGTTACAGCCCCTGTGATAGTTTCCAGTGGGTTTTCCGGTAGTGTGGGCACATTTTCTAGTCCAGTAACAAACTCGATTGTCTAGATTCCAGCTATGGGACAAAGTTGTTCACAAATATTGACTAGGCTCTCCAAGAACACCTCACAATGGCGCATATGAATTCTATTTCAGTACCCTTAGAGCCTATAAGCACTTCAAATCAGTATCTGCTTTCCACCTATGCGCATCCATATTTGCACTGCCAGCAAAACACTGAATGGTGTGTAAGAGGAAAATAGAGAAGTAGAAGAGGGTGCTAAAGCTGAGCAGCCCTGTCCCGGATGATGACTGTAGCGAGTTGGCAAGGCATGACGGATAATGTGGAAGGGGTAGCTGGTTCAGTAGTGCAGTGCAGACAGTGCCAGAATCTGTTGTGCTCAAAAGTATGCCTGCGCTGTCTGTACCAACTGTGTCTGTCAAAACAGCAAGAGTCTGCCTTTAAAGCTTTTTCGTTTTTCTGTGATACTTACAGATCTAATGTTGATTTGTCAAACTGATCCTTGTCTCGCCCAGACTGACCTGTCTGACTATTTGCTGTTAGCTCCCATCATCCATCACCCTAAGAGAGTAGTGTTATTTGATGTCAAGACCACAGAGACCTAGGCTTTTGCAGAAATGCACATCTAAGGTTGGACACAAAAACCAGTTTAACCAAAGGGTTGAAAAACGCCAAAGTTTGAGTGAAGATTTGATGTAGACATTCTCTACAACTTGAACCTGACCATTAAAAAGCCAGGAGTGCAACACATTCTCATTCCCAACAGGGAATGTCCAATGTCAAATACCGCAGATTGGTCAGTGCCCCTCGGCAGAGTGACGCATGTAACTGGCACCAGGGGCTTTGTGCTCTCGCGCTCTTTATACTATGTTATGCGCTCTTACTGTCTAATGATGCCGCAAGAGGGAAAAATTGAAGTTAATTGAAAGCCTGGTGCGTCTCATACAGCTGCTAAAGGGTACCTCGGTGCGTACCTCGGTACTTGACGAGTTGGGAGTGTGAACGGGTTGACAAGTGCAGTGCCCATTTGAGGCGTGGCCATTCGGAGCTTATGCCCATTTCTTGGCCCCCAGAAGTGCTGCTCATTGCTCGTTGAGTCGAGGGCAAGTGAAGAAGAGTCTAGTTGTAATGTTAGTATATCCAACATCCAGCAGAAAAAAGTGAACTGCTATCAATGAGTCGCCAACTGTAAAGGCTATCACTTGTTTATTCAAACTTTTTTCATATTGCATGCGTTGCGGGTCCACATTGCACCAACTTCGACACTGCACATCATTGGGTTCCCAGCAATATACCCAACAAGTGTGAAGTAGATCGGATTCACAGTTCTCAAGATATGCAAAAGACACACAGACAAAGATTACTTGCTCTATAGTTAAATGAGCATGAATCATGTGAAATGCCAAAAAAAAAAAATCAGCATTCTGCAGTTGGTTGTCGATTGGTTCAAAACAACTTCAACCACCAAGAAACTTTTGGCTTAAATCTTACCACTTTGGTGACTCTTGAGTCTTGGTTAAAAGCCTGCCAAGCCCTGCAGTACAGCTCAGTTTAATGCTAATGATAAACATTGGTGTGTTTGAAATTTAGGCAAGCTATTTCATGGGTAGAAAATAACCAAATAGTGCTTTCTTTTTTTCCCCTCTTAGCACAGCTAATAAAAGTAACCCAAACAAGCGTGATCTCTCTCTCCCTCGCTCTCACTCTAGGACCAGAGGAGGATTCATGCATAACATCTTTGACTAAAAACATCCGATTACAGCTGATCCCGCTCTTCCTCTTCAAGGTCCACAGAGGTTTACATTCTCACAAGTTAATCACATTAGGTCTCCAAATAATCATGTTTTGCATTAGGCCTTACAAACATTCGGAGCAAAATACCAGAAGCATATTTGGTAGGCTTGATTCCACTTTCTCGCAGTCATTCCTTTAGACCCCGCTGAACAGGCTTTGCTCGACATAAATAATATTCATTGCTAAATCTTCCAGTAAGTACTTAATGTAATGTCCATCCTAAAATAAGATTATACTCTATATGCTATTCTCAAGCTCTTACAGTTCAATCAATATGCAAACTGCAACAACAACAGCTCCCTCCCAGATTTGTAATCTAACGGGTTACAAATTTAAAACACAAATGGTTCTCCAAATGGGGTCCAACTACATCTGAGTTCCGCTTTAACACTCAAGGTGCTGCCGAGCACCTCCAGGCTTCCACAGAACATGCTCTTCTAAGACTGTAGGATCATGAATTTGCCCTTTTAATCAATACTTCTTGGAGCTACAACAACTTGAGGGAGCATGAATCACGGCAACTTCCTCACATTATTATGAACATCCCACTCAGAACAAATGGTAGTTCCCCATCACTTCAATTGTGATCTCATTTTATCAGTCACTTACAGTCTTGTTAATAAATGTTAAATGCTGCTATGAATTACAAATCATTTTCCAAGCAATGCGGTAATGGAGGTGTTTAACTTAAATGAGGTGCGCGTCCTTGTTCGCGAAGAGAAATGCAGGATTGATTGAATTGTTCAGCCATTAAAGAATACCGATTGTCAAAAGCTGTAACGCAAAGACAATTCCACATAATGATCATGGTGATTGTTTCAATTGTTAAGGCGGCACAGATACAATATAGATGTGGTGCACATTGTTGCATTTGCTCTTGTGAAATGCAAAGGTATTGTGAAGTGCATTATATACATTTAGACATTGCAGTGCAACAGCATTTGATGGAAGGAAACCTGATTATAAATGAAAACAATACAAAGTTGTGTTTTCAGCTTTAGATTTACAGACTTTTCTCATACACTGTTTGTAGCTATACCTAAAAAAATGAATCCACTGTAAATCATATATATCCCACAAAAGCTCTGAATTTTTTTAAATAATTTATCTACATAAAAATGTTATCAATAAGACTTTTAATTTATCGTAGTAATTTGAACCCATACCACAATCCTTTACTAAACCTGAATAAGTAGTTTTGTTGCCTAAACCTAAAAAAAAAAAACTAACTTAACTTAAGTACGGAAGTTATGTGACAAATAAATCCACACAACACCGGTCTCCTGCTGGATTTAAGTATAGCTATAATTGTTGTAAGACAACAGCCTCCACCCCGATCTCCTCCTTAAGCGGCGTTTGAAACTCTTTGTACTTCCTGCTTAACAATCGATTTAGTTGGATATATACGAATTACAGTGCTTTTCTTTATTTAAGTATAGCTATAATTGGTGTATGACAACCGCCTGTACAAGGGTACCTGGCCAGTCAGGGATCGCCAGCCCTAGATCAATACAACCACGACCATTCAACAATGATGAACATAGTGTATGTTAAGTTCTAAGTTTAATGGGAAAATGTCAGAATCCAGGTTATTTTTCGAGAATAGTTGAATTTCTTGTTTGTAGCTGGTATTACTACTGTAAGAAGCTTTTTATTTCTGCCATTCAGTCACTGGCAAGAGCTTCACATTTTCTTTTGTTATAACAATACTGTAGGTTATAGCCTTAAATCCTCTTGTTTCTAGGCTAAGGAGAGAGTTTTTTATGTTCACAAATAATTGTTAGACTGTCCTTGGCCATAGGAACAACATCTGAGGAGTATTAAATTAAATGGTATTTCCTTTTGAAATAACTCAAGCTCTTTATGGAAAACATTGTCACCCAAGCGCTGAAAAGATCCCGTGAGGTATTGCAGAGTATCCGCGGCAATTATTCAAATGGGTACAAGCCATATTATCCTTGGGATGTTGGCGAAGAAGAGAAAATACATCAAAATAAGAAATAGTGCAGCGAAGATCCAAGACTCTCTTCATCTTCAAGAATATATTAAATGTGAAACTGGCAAACTAAAAATCATGAACTCTTCATACTCATAAGGAAGTTAAATAAACTCTGTAAAAGCAGTTCTGTCCAGGATTGGAAGCTGCAGGATATGCGCTTGATTGAATAGTAGTCACACTCCCGGGAAGCCAGATGTGTTATTGCACAAGTGTGTTAATAAGCAGCCATATAATCCATTACTAGACGAGCATGTGTCTGCTGCTTTTACTCACAAATGGGAGAAAAAGGACTTTCACAGTGGGGTAGCCAGCATTGCGGTGTGTCAGCCTTATTTCTGCCACTTAAATCAATGCTCAAGCTGGGAAGTGTGCAGAAACTGTAATTTAAAGCAATGGCCAGAACTGAAAAGATCAATTTACCAACAGAGCAACTATTTAAAAAAACTGTTCTAGATTAGTATACCATTGTTAAAAATGTAGGCAACCTGGCTACTGCTAATTCCAGTATTTCACTGCCCATCCACTCAGATCTTGGTTCCTTAATGACATTAAGTGTAACAGACAGTTTTCTATACCAGGAAGTGTGTGACTCACTTTATTTGAATGCTGATGAGGCCGCGATGGGGGCGTCCATGCTGATCTGGATAGAAAGAGACTTATTTATATGCAGGCCTGATAGCGACTTTAGTCAAACAAAGTACATCTTTTCCCTTTCTCCCCGCAGCCTTTTAATGACTCGGGGATTTGCAGATAGAAACAAACACCGAGAATAAGGCTCCCGTGATGGAACCGTAATTGTATTTTCATTGCTGAAAAACTGTGTTTGCTTACGCCGATCTTATCGGGGCTTATTAAAAATTCACAATCAATATTACCGAGCATTAAGAGAAAACGTGGAGATTGAAAAAGAATGGAATTGCTATGATCTTTGGACCTCTCATAGGGAGAATAATGGAATTTCTCCAGCTTAGACATCAAGAACATTCAATATCTCAACCAGGGTTAATAATAATAATATTTGACTAATATAAAAAAATATAATTTCTAATTAGCACCTTTTGAAGTAGGTTCTAGCCATTGTTAGAGCTTTTTGGGGAATAAACTCTGTCATACATAATTCCTCACTACACTACACTGCATTTCCAACAATTGCCAGTGTGCAGCAGTAACATAAAGAAAGACAAGCATCTATAATGTATTAGTAGTAGCAGTATTACTTTATCGATCCCAGCGTGGGAAGGTCCTTTATCACTGAAATGCCACATGTGATTCAATATACAGAAGAAAAAACAATCAGGACTCTGTCCGCGTAGACATTACGGAATAATCAGTGACATGCTGTAAATAATGATTCAGTGCCTATACCGGGGGAGCGATGTTTGCGCTGTGCTATGAATAAAAACCCATTTTTGCAGACATTTTGTTTGAATATTTCCTGAGTTGCAGAATTAAGAGCACATTTATAAAACTTTTTGGCAATGTAAGCACGCATTGAAACCCATAACTTCCACACAAAATGCACATAAACTGTAAATTGGATTGTTTGAGATAATGGGATGTAAGCCTCAAACATATGTTTAATCGGGCGTGGATTTGATTAATAGTGCGCTAATGTAACACTCCCTTTTTTTTATAATTCATAGCATACATTTGCATCGTAAACAGATACACTTTAGCTCCGGAGTATCATACTGGAAAAATTTGCATTGTTAATATCCACGCTTCAGCAAAAGGGCGTAATTAGTACGTGCGAGGATGCTGTTTGCTGTCTGATTACTGGACGTTTATAACTTTTGTTTACTTCCGCAGACTGCGGGTCAATGTATGTGCCGTCAAAAGATAAACGATGTTCCCCCGTGTGGACAGCCAGCTCCCGAGAATGAGTAACCAAGCAGATAACATCATTCTGTACACTTACCCTCTTTAAATCAGTCAATTAACTCAAAGGCACACATACCTGTCCGCTTAATTGTGTCCCCAGTGCTTAATTATCGGTATAAATTTTAGGGAGCTGAAGCCTGAATCTGCCAGATGAGAAACTTAAAAAAAAAAATACCGCTACAGCTTGTTAGTGCTTGGATATGATGTATAATGAAAGGCAAGATGCTCGATATGGAACTATTTGAGGATAGAAAATGGCCACAGAGACAAGACAAGACTTTGAAAAACGAAATGTATTTTTTGACACAATAGCTGACATTCGTATTCACAACAAATTACAATTGTCTTGTGTGCTGCCTGTTTATATACAGTAATATACAAGTGCAAGATGAGAAAAGAGCAGGGAATGTTGAAGATACTTATGGTATCGTCATACAGGTGTAACATGTTTCAGACCAAACATTCAGTCAGTCTGTGGCACACAGTTTTTCTTTGTTTGGAGTAGTTTAAAGGGTCATTTCAACACCAATTTGTTCATTAAATATAATAAAAAATCTCACCACCACACATTATCTCCACCAGGAGATTATGCATTTGGTCGTGTGTTTCAGTGCATCTGCCTGTCTGTCCACGGCTAATCTCGCATACTGCTGGAACCATAAGCCTAATATATTTAGTATTCATTTATGACTGTTTGCTCAAGGATCTTTCGATCTGATGTTACACGAAAGAGCAGTGATTCTATTTTATTGACTGTTTTATACCGTCATTGATTGCTGACTCCTCCCAACTCTTAACTTGCAGGTAGAGGCAGGAAGTGATCACCGACTGCTTCAGTTTCGACTCTTGTTTCCACTACGGATTAAGAAGTGTTCCTGTCTGGATTTGCACGCTGAGGTAAGACAATTGCATGTATGTATGTATGTATGTATGTGTGTGTGTGTGTGTGTGTAACTATCGCTTAGCAAATGACAAACTGAACCAAAACCCGACCCTCTGATTCCCCCTCAGGTAAACACTGTCAGCGCTGTTGTCGTTGTTTGCACAGTGAGCGCTGTTAGCATCGTAAGCCATCATCATGTTCAGAACCATATTGAGGCAATAGATATACTCTGAATTTCGTATTCAGCATCTTTAAGCAGGAAAAATAGTCGTTTAACAATAGAAAAAAAAGTTTAAAACTGTATTTTGGATTTGTTTCAATCGCCATTTGTGTCCGACACAAAAGGCCTTCCCTGCACCAAGACAGGTTATGGTAGTCCTATTTTTGTAATGTGAGTTAATAACCCTTTAATCAATGTATCAGGGCTTTCATATGATCAATTTAAACAAAACGTGAGAAGCCAAAATGCCTGAATTATGTGTATCAGATCTCCTGTAGAGTAAATACAGTGCGGTAAATGAATGTAATCCAAGACAACTGCAAGGAGCGACTCACCGTGTTCATAATGACATAATGAAGAGATGGATGTTGACATCCGATAGCTCGCTACTCATGTTTGCAAAGCGAAATGAACAGAGAGTACACTGCATAAAGCCCATGCTCATGTTTAACTGTTTCTCCAGGGCTCGTAGCTGCTATGGAAATGAGAGAAGGTAAATTACGGACAAAGCACAGACGAGTCCATCAGGCTTAACTAAATTTCGAGCTCAGTGCAATGGGTTACTGCCAGCAGCATGGTACATTTCTCCTCAAGTGGCTATACCAATACAGCTATTCTGCAAACACATAAATGTACCGTTATGGGGTTTAAATATGTAATTCATTGTTAGTCCTCATGAGACAAATTTACATAAAGTTTCTATATATTCTATAACCTCAGACTGGAAGTGAACCTGCCGGGAAGGAAACATTTCCATCTTCCCCTTCAGGTCCAGCATATTTGCATTGTGTCTATTCCTGGTGCTGTGCCAGAAATGGTCAAGTGTTTTCATTAAAGCCTTAATAAATGCATTCCCCCCCCCCAAACTAAACTTTTCACCTTGCCCCAGTATCATTTGGCAGGAGATCAGAAGAAATCCACACAGGCAATGAGAGATGGTGGGTGCAGTTACAGTTGGGTCTAGGGAGCTGCAGAGATCCACACTGAATATTGGAAAAGTAATAGAACACTGTTAAGAAACAGTGTCTTCCTATACACCAACCACATGCTTCTTCTTTCTGTTGCAGCCTGGTGTCCAACAAATACCATTCCCACACAACAAAACTTAATTAATTCTATTAATTCTATTCTAATTCTACTCAATATCTAAGGCTTTTGTGCATTGGACGATAGATTAAAAAAACTTGGTGTACAAAGGCTTTTAGTCTTGTTAGACTACGCTATAAAGTGCCATAAAACACAGAAATGAGTTAGCATTTATGCACTTCTGGCTCCCCCCAGATGTTAACGTTTGTTTTACGACATAAAATACATCAATAAATACCCAACCTGTGACTTTGAAGCCTTTGTGTGCCTTAAAGAAGGCAGTTGCTAAAAATTGGCTAAATGAGACTACTAAACGTCACCACCGTCACAGCCTCGTTGTGTATACTCGCGCACATGCGACTGGTGTAGTTCGTTAGCTTTTTACTTGTGGTGATTGCATTTACCCTTTAAAAATACTTAGCAGTGGTGTTCATTTGTGGAGATTATCTTGCTGAACAAAACGTAAAAGTATCATAAACGTTTGTTTGCCACGGAGCTTATTTTCGGCAATAATCCAAAACCCAATGGAAAAATCTCATTGGCTTTTTGTCGAGGGATCCAGGGTGATGCTAACTTCGTGATTAGCCTACAAAAATACGTGATCCCTGGAGCACTCTATATAACCCAAACATCCAGGATGCGTTCTTATCTTTACGTAAGGAAATCTGACCAAAATATTCAACCATATAGCGTTTCTAAACTAACTTAATTACTTTCACAAGTTTTCCAACATAGGTCAAGTCCTGGTTGCAACAGTCAAAGACATTTCCCTCCCTCACCAATGTTGACAACACTATTTCACTTAAGCTCTTTCCCCTGATTAGAATGTTCTCCACGGTCCCGATAATTAGCCCGTTAATTGCCCCTACTTTCAGAAATGCATTTGAGCATTGAATTGATATTCAACACAAATGAGTCCTCGCAGGTTTCATTCAACGGGTCCCAGCTGTTGGATAAATTCTCCGCCAATGGAACTCATAAGAGAAACACAATCAGATTTTATGGGGTTTTGCTTCCCCTCATTATTAGATTCATGGAGCATTATAGAATTATAAAAACCCTGGGTGTTTAACTTTTGTAGGCTGTTATGATGGATCTTGGCCCATGGAAACAGCATGTTTATCATGTGCGGTCCCCGACTAAATCGCGTACGATCATTGCTACTGTATTTTAGCCTTAGAAAAACTGACTTTTTCCCACTCCTCCCCTTCCCCTACTCCAAAATCAATAATGGAATTATCTGCTCTACATACCTCTGCAGTGAAAAACCTTTGCCATTTTACCTGCGAACAATTTCACCTCAACTCACCCGGAAAAAGTCCAATAGCACTCCAATGCATGCGCAAACACAAATACCTTTCCTCCGACACAGGGTCAGTTTTCCGGTGCACATGAACATTTCCTCTCTGTTCAATTTGCATCAAAAAAAACGGGTCGACCCCCTCACCCCTTCTACGCCCCCACTCCCCTCTCCAATGCTTTGACAGTTTGAGGCTGAAAACCCATCAGGCTGCTCAGTTCCACGCATGAGAGAATTCCTGTTAAGGCTCCCACTGAGGAAAATGGGCCTTGCCCCTTAATTTACCACCTCAGTCAAGACGAGAGCCTATTGATGCATTTGGAACTAACTAGCTGTTTCACGGACCCATCTTTTTGCTCTTTCCATTCCCAACTATTTTTTCTCTATTTCATATACCCTGTTCAGTTCTGTCCTTTCAACAACATCTCTGCTGTGTTGAGTCTGGCGCTGACTTTTGCCTAGGATGCCCTTTTGTGACTAAGCATGGGTGAAAATTGGATAAATGCAACACGGCAATGTCATTGGCAACTGTTACAAAACTTCCAATTACCCATTTGGCAGGGTACAATAAAACAAAATAGTTTTGTATCTAACACAGTCAGCCAACAAAAAAACTCAAATTTCAATGTGTTTCTTCTGTTAAATTTAATGTCAGAGTTGGAAATCATCTCCAAAAACATTGTGTTATATTTGTTGAAATTCTCATTACATCCTGAATCAATAAATTAAATGCTCTGACAAAAAAAAAAAGTCGTCAGTGTTGCCAACTTGGCAACTTTCTCGCTAAATTTAGGGACTTTCATTGGAAAAGAGTTGGCAACACTGAGCTGAGTTTTTTATTTGGATAATTTTTAAAAAATGTAGCGTACTCTCGCTAGTTTCTTAAAACTACCAACCCTAGCTTTAAGTCCAGTGTAAGATGATTCTACGACAAACCAATGTGGGTTATAATGGTTACATATAAATAATATACTGACACAAAGAAGTATAGTGGAAGCAATTAAAGAGACTAGATGATGACGGCTTGTTGGCTGTATTTATCACGTTAAGTTGCATGATGCAGCAACATGCTAATTGCCCATTTGAAATTAATGACTGCAGCTGCACATGTTTCAACAGATGCAAATAAACCTTGTTGTGTGGGAGGAATTGCTTGGCATAGACAGCAACTTAAAGGGAAACATGGTGATTTTTAAAACATTGATACTTTGCTGAGTTCTAACTGTGGGTGTTGATTGACACTATTAGCCCGCAATGCAATGATTATGAATCAGGATGTTCTGTTTCGATACGCTCATCTGGGCGCTCAATCCTCAGAGACAGGTGGCAAAAAAAAAGTATCTATCTAACACCATGATTACATGAATAAAACATAATAAAGCCCACAATTTAGTCGATACTAACAAGGTTTCACGTTTTAAATTGACAGCGGTGTTCCAAAGTTACAAGGTGGGTGCCACCAAATGTCTACTGTGATACATCTTACTAAACTAAATGCTCTCTTCTGGCTGTACTGGGGCTGCATTCCAAGTTTAGAGCAAACCCTTCTTTCTGCTCTTTCTTGTACATTTAGCATAAAAAAATATACTCAAATCATAACATGGCAAACTCAAGCCTAACAGGCAACAACTTGACTATGACTTGCCCCAAACTGCATGTGATTATCATAAAGTGGGCATGTCTGTAAAGGGGAGACTCGTGGGTACCCATAGAACCCATTTACATTCACATAACTTGAGGTCAGAGGTCAAGGGACCCCTTTGAAAATGGCCATGCCAGTTTTTCCTCGCCAAAATTTAGCGCAAGTATGGCGTTATTTAACCTCCTACGCGACAATCTAGTATGACATGGTTGGTACCAATGGATTCCTTGGGTTTTGCAGTTTAATATGATACCAGTATCTTCACTCTAGCTTTAAAACTGAAGCGCACAAGTTGCATTAATGCGTTAAAGAAATTAGTGGCGTTAAAACTAATCTGCGTTTACGCCTTTTTATTGCGTTATCGGGTTATTATCGCGTAGACTTTGACAGCCCTAGTTCAAACCCTTTCATGTGGCAAATTTGGAGACTTTTTATTGTGAAGCAGCTGCAGAAAATGTGCTGCATCAGTCACTGAAGGTTAAGGCTGACTGCTTTTATACACAGAAAAGTTATTGACATTTTCAGTGCTTTTTTGTCAGCGGTTCACTTTGAAATACTGCAGAGGCAGAAAGGTAAAAGAAGGAGACATAAAGAGCAGAAGAATCAGCAGATGTCATCAAGGTTTTACATTGCGTAAGGTTGGAAACCACTGCTTTAATGTGTTATCCCAACACTGATATCTACTCTCTATTTCGTACTATAGTAGTCCCCTCACATGTTTTGCGGGGGTAGCCGTCATGCCAGCATGTGGTGTGCATCGCAGTGTGGAAGGAGGAAACAAAGTGCAGACTCGCAGTAGCACTTCTGTACAGTTGCTAATGCTGCTATTCTGGAGC
>CAKALG010047288.1:0-14611 GCA_916700815.1 Helicolenus hilgendorfi
CCTGTGTTCATCAGTGATCCTAGCAACACTGTTCCACGCTGGGCCTTCAGAGACAGAGGAAGGAGTGCACATGATGTCATCTTTACTTATAATGAGGTTGGATGTGGTTGTAAAAGCCCCAGAGGAGGGGTTACCGGGAAAAAATAAAGGACACACGGGGATACCATCCCTTTAGGGAGACATATGGTTAGAGTTTGAAATTCAAAAACACTCCCAAAGGCATGAGGTGTCAACTACTAAAAGCTCAGAAGATCTAAAACTCAATTTTCACTTCAGGTACAAAAATACCCTTTCTGAGTATAAAAGGTGAATGCAACTTGTTTTCAACAACTAATAGTTTCTCATAACATCAGTTATATTGCAGAAAATGATTCCCCCTTGCTGCCGGAGCAAAAACAAAAACAAGCACATAAATCCTCCTAATGCACAGCCTGGTTTGCACTAAAAGTATTTTTTTCAAATTAGAAACTTAAAACTCGTTGCAGCAGAACCAGAGCTATGATCTTTTTTATTCCAAGCATTCTTCTTTCTTGTTAAAACCTGGTGCCTACATTACCCACAATGCAACTCATCATCAGCAGTAGGGTTGGCGATACGGGTGTGTTATTGTAGCCTCAAGCAGAGATCTAGCAAGCTCACTTCTTTCTAACTCCACTAACTTGTAGTAATCCAACACGTTCTCATTTCAACTGGTCACATACTGACGCTCTGTCAGGACCCTCGTGCCACTTTTCGGTCGCAGTAAACACATTGTAAGTGTTGTGATTAAACAAAAAAAATTGCTCAGGTTCAGGCGACATGGGTGTATGTCATTTTCGCTCTATGTCACCACAGCACTTTCCCTGAGCGTTTACCGTTGATGCGAATGGGTTTACATTGTAGTTAATGGAAAGCTCAGTGTGTCCAATACTGGGATGGAATGCCCACGGCCGTGTCAAGGCGCCCTTGGAATGAGAACGCGCGAAGTGTTCCAGCCCAGTCGCACAGTAGTTTGTGAAATAGTCAGGAAATTGAATGTATTGATTCGTGTACATAGACACAAATTTCCCATTTTTTTCGTGATGGTCAGCACAAAATCAATTCACATGTAATCCACGGAATTGTGAACCGGGAAATATAAACACCGTGTCCACACCATGGGCTGGATGGGGGGGTCGCTGTTCGTGTCCTGTGTGAAACCACAAGTCAAAGTTGACAAAGTTGACTTCCTGAGTTATTTTAACCCAAACCACCATCTTTTCCTAAACCTAACTAAGTAATTTTATTTTGAAAAGACTGGAGCAGAAATTGACACGTGTGTCACCTGTTGCTGGACATTCGTAGGAAAATGCAGAAAAAATAGGTTGTTGAAATCGTGCTGAGCGGTTACGGGAAAAAAAAGGAAATTTATGTCAATATACACAAATCAAATAGATCAAATTTCGTGACCATGAACTGCTGTGAGACTGTGTTGAGTATTCAGACCCAACCGACTTTAACTAGAGGCAATTTATCAGATTCCACACAGCTCCTCCTGGAGCCACTAAAGGCTTAATACATGTTTTCCATGTACTAGCACTCCCCAAGACCTGTAAACGGATGATGGTGTGGAAAATAGACACACTTCCACTTTCAAGTAGCAATTTGAGGCATGTTGGTATACAGTAAAAGATAGACATACTGCATGTCTCTTCACTCATTTATTCAGGATTTCCCATTAATATAATTGTAAATTAATATATAGATATATATTGAGACTCAATATCAGTAATTAATACAACACAATTCTGACTTAATACATTATTACACTGTTTTTTTTACTTTGTTACTGTAAACACCAGGTGTCTGATTTCATGTGCAAAATACTAAATTATGCATTTCCCTCTTTCTGCATGCAAACACCTTGAGATTTCAAAGTAAATGGTTTTGTCCAGGAGGGAAAGGACGCCATTACATACTGTGTCTTTGATGCAACGTTTTGTCGAGCATTTGAAATCATTTCCATCATGCAGGGGAGCAATACACTGCTTATTAAATGCATGATGATCTACTATAAGCACCATCCTACACAAAAGATTAATCATATTCAAATGGCAGAATGAATGAGTTGTGGAAAAACTCCCAAGTGCATTACTGCCATGACAGGAACTCATCAAATCAGCATTCCCTGTGGAGCAGAGGTGTTGAAGGCACACATTTACTCTCTCTCTCTCTCTCTCTCTCTCTCTCTCTCTCTCTCTCTCTCACTCTCTCTCTCTGGAATATTCCATTAAACAGAGAAATAGGGGTTTGAAGGACAGCTCGGCTCAGCCAACCTGCTGAGAGAGAAATTAAATGTACTTTCTACCAATCAATACCCCGCTGCGTGGCTATGATAGAGGTTGGTTGGGGTTAGAAATAGAGTGTTTGTGTGACATGGCATTGTCCTCAGAGCTCTGAGGGTCATCACGCATCTGCAAACTTTAGATAAAAAGCATTATATGTTTGCTAAATCAATACAATAAAGTATATCATAATGAAACAAAATTGTCATTCTTTGGTGCCCCCACCATCATTTGTCTCTCTCTTTTTCATCCAGTCTATTTGAAATGCCAGCAGGTCATTCTGGTTCGCTCTGTACAGTGGAAATATGGTAAACAGTAACAGCAGTTATCCCCTCCCACACATGTTCAACCATGGATCACCTGCACATTCCCATACTTCACATGCCACCAGATGATTATAAGCCACACAAAATACACTTCAAATGAAGATAAAGTCAAAATGTAAAAATCCTGCAAGACTTGTGAGAAAAGCAGCAGTCGTGTTGCATCAAGACAAAGGCTGCCTGTCTCTGAGGTCGTGAGTGAACAGTGGTTATGCAACACGGCCTCTGTGCGACATTGCGGAGCATCAAAATACCCTGGCTGGGGAAACAGCAAGGACATAAAGCTGTAGTAACAAATAAGCATGCGGTGAAAGCAGAGAGAGCCAAATACAACAGGACAACTGCTCATGTTCACTTGTTGGTCAATAGCAAACATGCTGACAAACACTATTCCCCCCCCCCGAGTGGATACAAGAACAAATTAAACACGGCACAAACTCCGAGCTGAATTAAGCAGATTTCTCTCCCTGATTACGTTGGCATTTTTACAAATTCATCTGGAGTTGCTGCGGAGAAGGTCGCAGAGTACTATCTGTGAATTGAAAGGTTTCATTTCCTGAGGTGACAGTTTGCCTT
This sequence comes from Helicolenus hilgendorfi, assembly GCA_916700815.1. NCBI lineage: Eukaryota > Metazoa > Chordata > Actinopteri > Perciformes > Sebastidae > Helicolenus > Helicolenus hilgendorfi. The sequence continues at coordinate 3,203 of CAKALG010047288.1, forward strand.
TTCATCCCAAACATGAGGCCACAGCTCTGCCACCAGGCTCAAGTCTGTGCTGTGCATGTTCAGAAGCGTTCACGTGGAGATCAGAGATTAGTGAATCACTGAATCATCCTACATGTCAAACCTGACAGGCAATCCAAACTATGGTTTTCTTTCTTAGACATTCACTCTAAGAATGAAAAAGCTCAGGGGAAGCAGCAGTAGGATGGTTGCCTATAGACTGAAGAACACTATCCACACCAGGAACCAGGATCTGCATATTTATTCTATAAAAGTAGCGGGGGCACAGTCAATACTGTCTCCCAGTCCCCAGCACAATAGCTGTCCAACTTTTGCGCATTTGCACATTTTGTGTCACTAATTAGAGCTAACAAATTAGACATATTCATTCACTCATTATAAGGTTGGCAATACGCAGCAATTTTGACTTTATGGCAGAAAATATCACAGGTTTTGAGAATGTTTACCATAATAGAAATAAAACATGGACAACATATTCACTCAGCTACACCAGGATGTAAATCAATCAGAAAAAAATGTATGATTGAAGCTTCTGGAAACTGCAGAAACAGAGTTGAGATGGTCTTCAGGTAGTTTTAAAGGAACAGTGTGTAATATTTCAGAGGATCTATTGACAGAAATGAAATATAATATTAATGAGTATGTTTTCATTAGTGTATAATCACCTGAAAATAAGAATCATTGGGTTTTTATTGCATTAGAATGAGTCCTTCATGTCTACATATGGAGCAGGTCCTCTTCATGAAGCCGGCCGCCATGTTTCTACAGTAGCCCAGAACGGACAAACCAAACCCTTTCCTGCTCGAGCCGGAGTCGATAACGTTACTCACTGCAGAGTTAAGCCTCGTCTCTGCAGCGTTTATTTCTGCACAAACTGCAACTTCCACTGAACATTCACTTGATATTCTCAGTATTCCCATAGAACTCAGTCTTCTGCTCCACTTGCTTACTTGTTAACTTACAACATCACATACATTCGCCGCCGCTCTCTGGCTACTCTTAAAACAGCAGCTCTAGATAGGGCCATTGACGTTTTCACATTGTCCACTGTAGTTCTCCTACAGGGTTGGCACACTGGTGCAATCTGCAACTTAAGATAAGATAAGATAAGATATTCCTTTATTAGTCCCACAGTGGGGAAATTTGCAGTGTTCAGCAGCACACATAGTGCAGAATCAAGAAGCATAAAAACAAAAAGCAAGATACAACACAGTGAAAAAGCAAAACAATCGTTACCCATCCCCACCCGGGTTCATATCCCGGAGGAGCCCCCATTTATGTTACATCCCAGTAAGGGATGGGAAGCAACATGAGCCAATGGTATCAATCGTAAAGTAGTCATTTATTGTTAAGTGCACAATCAAAATGAGAAAAACAGACTGCAAGCAATCAACCAACAAAGTTGAAGCAAACAAAAGCGAACACAAGTGTGTTGACATAAAATATAAATTAGGAACGGGCCTCTGATGGCGCCAAAATCAATAACTGGCAAACAACTACTCTACTCTACTTTAACTACGCTCAACACTAATAACCAAAACACACAAGTGGTAGCCACCTCTTTAACGAGTGCATCTACACGGAGGAAAAAACGAACCAACTATCACAGTAATATGTGACTGAAAAATACTACTACTCTCTATCCCAGTTCCAACCAAATCACAAATGCTTTGTATACTCCAAAGTGTGGACAGATCAAGCATAATCACAGCCACCGTGTCGTTCATCTCCAGGCCTCTTTTAACTGATTCGACCGGTGGACACAGTGGTGACAACAGCTTGGAAACTTGCAAAGATAGTTAATGCTATAGACCTACCACTCTGATTAGTTTTAAACTGATTCACCACAACTTCACCACTAGATGTCACTAAATCCTGCACACTGCTCCTTTAAAAATGTATAATGTTGGCTATTGAAATGCAACATACACCTCCAGGTGTCACACTTCTCTGTAAGCTGGAGAAACATAACATAAATTCAATCATCTTTGCTTGACCTGCAGACTATATTGAACAGTTGTAATGTTTGCTTTCTCAGTTAAGATATGTGTATTCTCCACTGTGATTGAGTTTGAAGGTTTTGCTGTTCATACACTCACTATACAGTATGGTAAGAAGTATTACCGGCTTAAATATGCTGTTATTGTTTTTTTACACAAATCATCGCTGGCCCACTGTGTGTGTTTGTGTGTGGGTGGACGTGCATATGTTCATACATGTGTGCTGAGTGGGAGAGGGGCACAGCTGGGGTCCTGGCTTTCTCTCTGAACACCATCTTCAAGCCTTTTTACATCTCATTGTGAAACCTCTGCTTTCCTTCCCTCTGCAGCAGCTCCTGTTACTATTGTCTACTGTATGTTGTTCATCAGATTGTGTCTTTCTACCTTCCCTATTGTTGTATTGCTACATGGTATTGGTTCAGCTGAACCCCATGAAGGAAACAGCAAAAAACTGACATGTCAACTAACCCGGGGAAAACATGCATGTCTGCCTGCGTTTGAACTTGTAGACTCATGCTTTCCCCGACCACCAGCTCCTCTGAATGCACACACACATGCCAGCAAGAAGTGTGTGCACTTTTGGTATCTGACAGGCACATTAAGAGAAATAATGGCCCTGCCGAGTGGCATTTCGAGCTCTGGATCAGTTTCATTTTGGTTAATAAACATCAGCCATCATATCAAACTGTCAGGCTCCTCTAAGGAGATGATGCGAGATGAAAGCAGACAAATTAAGATTGGACTTTGTGTTGTAATTAAGGCTGTTCCTGTACTACCACTTGAACACTACAAATACTGCCAAGAAAATGAGCTGAAGCTCCACAGTGGGTCTCTGCTGCCCCCTGTAGGAGCAACGCTACTGAATTATACCTACCGTAACACTTAATGTCCCCTTTGAGAAATCCAACTTCATATTGGAGGTTTTACTAAAATATACTGCAGATGGGTTCATGTAATAATGAAGATCATACTGTTTTTTAGAGTATAGTTCAGGGTACTTGTGTGTTTTTATGCTCCTGGGTCTCACATAGACTGTATAGAATATATTATAATTAAAAAGGAGTCAATCTGCTGTATTTCAACCCAATGCATTATGGCAGGCTCCGAGCAAGTTGCACACAAAGCATGCAAGAAGATGTTAAATCATCCTGTTGTTCCTCCAGAGTGAATATAAAAATAAAATGTGAAACAAAGAGAAAAATACACCTTTTTATATACATATATGTGTGTGTTCACCAGCCCCCAGACTTATCGTGTGGCGCTAATCAAATGTTTATTTGTTGGTTTTGTAAGTAAGGTTATTTTCATTCATTCATTTTATATTTATTTGTATTTATTTTCATTTATTTTATTTGACCTATCCTCTTGCTGCACACTGTGCTTATCCTCTATGGCTGCTGTAAAAACAAATAATGGGAAAAACGGAAGTCAATTGTTTGTGTTTGTGCAGGTCTACGCTGCCATCTGGTGGAACAGCGCAGGATAACCTACTTGAACATGTAGTTCTATAGAGGGACATTAACTTGAATTGCTTAATTATTTGATTGGGACTCAAGCACTACAGAGTGGTTTAGTTACAGCCCTACCTGTGTGTTTATGTAGAGCGTCATATGTTATCAATCAATCAACCAAACTTTATTTGTATATCGCCTTTCATACAGGTTAGTGCACTTCAAAATAGTTCACAGAAGATTGACAGGCCGAAAATAAGTCCACAAGTGTGGACCATGAAAACAACAGAAAAGACAAACAATTTAATCATTTAATCATTTGAGACCAATGCACATGAGACAATACAATGATTTTAAAAATGGAATAAAATGGAATTAAAAGATATAATAACTAGTAGAACACTGTGACGTAAAAACTAGATTAATAAAAAAAAACAATAAAAGAGAATACAATTATACAATTTAAATGCAATAAAATATGTGATAAATAAAATAACAATAAAATAGAATAGACCGTTATGTTAAGCTTCATGCAGACTCAGGTGTTTCTCAAGGTTAATCACCTCTCCACCTCAACTATATGTCTTGGACATCATCTCACAACTTTCACAGCTGTTAGATTGTGAAAAAGCCCTTAGAAAATCCGTTAACATCATTATCAGTCACCTTTTGCCTTAAATATGCACATGTCAAGGTTGTAATTTCAGTAGCTTTACTTATCTCATCAATTTGCACACTGTAAGAAATTTTCGTGAAATTAACATTAAAAAGCTGTAAATAGAAAAACAATGAAGCAGTGTTTGAGTTACAGTAATATTTTGTAAAATACTGAACCAATCACAGCTGTTCATTTCATAATAAGAATATGTTAATTTAATCAGATTTCATTGTAGAATTACAGATTACTGTAGTTTAAACACAGAAAAACTGTACAAAAGCAATACAATACAATTAAAATGACGACATGACAGTGTTAAAATAATGTTATCAATGTTTTTTCTACAGAAAGAAACCGTATTAAATTTTGTGTGTTAATATGAAGGGTTTAAAATACAGGTGACGTGTCTTTTTATTGAGTAGGCCTATATATTAAAAATAGCCTTGTAAAACCATAATAGTAGGTACTGTAAAACTAAAATCTATTTTATAGCCTCCCTGATAAAAGAACTCATGAGTAAGTCATTAGCCAATGGATTTGGATGGATTTCACACTTTTCTATTTATGTTTTATTTTTATTTCCATTAAGAAATGATGTGGTGGGAAAATAGAGAATGAATAATACTGTGAGAAGCAGAAGTTAATCACCAAAGTCTCTCCTCAATGCGCCATTGAAAGTGAACAAATGGAAACTCCACCTAACTAAGATAAGCTTTTCTATAAGATAAGCAAACTATCCATAAAATAACAGGAAACATTGTTATGAGTTTAGTAAGTTTCTGTGTTTCTGCTTGACCGACTGACAGGACATTTTGATTGACAGTCCTCTTGAGTGACAGCAGCTGCTCTTCGTGAAGACAGATCACCCAGCTCCTCTTTTCTTTCTCTCAATTTGGGTTTGGGTTCCGGAGGATGAATACCTTCAGTTCACCCTCTTTCTAGCTGAGTTAGTAAGGTGCCTCCCTGTTCTCTATATTTACCCCAAGTCCATGGTCACTTTTATTTTAGTTCCACTTTATTTTGGACTCTTACTTTTAGTTTGCCCACGTCTTCAGGCACTGACACTGGGTGTCTTTTACAGTCCCCTAAGCAGTGTGTGTGTGTTCACCCCTATGAACCCCTCACCTGTGGTTTAGCCCTTTGGTTTGGGAGTTTTTGTTTTTTCTAGTGGCATTTTTGTTAGTTTCCCTCCTCTTAGTGATCCTAGTTTTAGGGGAACGTAGCAACTGTCCCCATGTCTATTAACTTGACTGTTTTTACTCCTTACTTTCATCAAATTATGGATTTAATTTAATCAAGCTTTTATGAGCACTCCCAGGCTCACTCTCTAATGAACACACAGAGGTGGTAAAAATGAGTGTAGTTTAACTTTTGCGATGACTCCCCACTCAATAATGAACTAATCCAATTATAACGTCAGTGTTAGAGAAGTTTTAACTCTAGATTAATGCTAAACATTGCTTTTAGTTTATAGCCCGTCCAGGAAACCGGTCCTAGATATTTAGACGGTTTGATCACCTTCCTCCACCATCTTCCTCTAAAATTACTAGATGCTCCAACCTGTATTATATCAATATTATTCTGATTTCCTGCAGCAGTTAGCTCAACATATTGAATGTAATGTCAGGTTATGTTAAATGTTCCCATATTCTTCCCCTCCGAGGCTGGAGTTAACATGACTGCTGTCCGTGGTGCTGAACCTCTTTTTTCCCGTTGGTAATTCTTGTGCCTGCATGAAACATGAAACAGAGAGACTGCTTTGTATTTCCATCATGCCTTTTGCTTTATTACATCAAATGAATGATGCCGGTCTGACTGACGTGGTCCTCCGACATCTATTCAATTCAATTATCACCAAGTACCAAGAACTAGCCCATCACCTCCTCATTTGCATGCAAATGAAAACACCAAATGAAAAGGCAAAGTGTATTTCAAGGTCAGGAACATATACCAATATGTTGTAGTGCTGCTTGTGCCATCTTTTCACCACCATGAAAACGGGGTTCAGTCACATTACCGTTTAGTGCAACTGAAATCCCTTAATTTCTTGAAGTGAAAGAGAACAGACGATCCCACATTTAGAATAGTGTAGTTACAGTATGTTGCCTCCTTGTCCTCAATACTTTCTTATGGTCCCACAAAAGTGTCTCAAGGGTCAGACTGATCAAACATGAGCAGAGTATCGACATGCCTTAAAATCCTCATGTTTCTTTTTTCATGTCACATTATAAGAGAGACAAAGATTGCTTTTCCTATTGAAATGTAACTAAAACATTAATTAAGACAAAACATGTTCTTCCGATGAAAAGTCCAATCCATTAATACCCTTAATGGCAGCAAATGTTAAGGTGTGAGATGAGGACCATTAACCACCAACTGCACCGTTCACAGGCCTCTTCTTTCAGTGATCTGTGCGAGGTTTTTAGTGTCCACCCTCATTCATGTTTCTACCTGGCTGATTATAGGAGAATCGTGACTGGTTGTCTGTCTCTATGTGTCAGCCCTATGATAGTCTGGAGACCTGTCCAGGGTCAACCCCGCCTTCACCCACTGTCAGCTGGGATCGGCTCCAGCCCCCCCACGACCCTGAACAGGATAAGAGGTTACAGGTAATGGATGGATATATATTCATATCATTGTCAAGTCAATTTGCCCCAGAGGGCTTTACAATCTGTACAGGATACAACACCCTCTTAAAACGTTTTTCCTTGTCCTTTACAGTACGACCCTCTCATCGGATAAGGAAAAACGTCTTAACAGGGAAAAAATTAAAAATGGAAGAAACCTCAGGAAGAGCAACAGAGGAAGGATCCCCCTTCCAGGTTGGTCAGATGTGCAATGGATGTACGCGCCAAATAGGTAGAGCCAGAGCAACACAACCTCCTCTCCATGCCAGATAGATAGAGCCAGAGCAACACAACCTCCTCTTCACACCAGATAGATAGAGCCAGGGCAACACAACCTCCTCTCCACACCAGATAGATAGAGCCAGGGCAACACAACCTCCTCTCCACACCAGATAGATAGAGCCAGGGCAACACTACCTCCTCTCCATGCCAGATAGATAGAGCCAGGGCAACACTACCTCCTCTCCACACCAGATAGATAGAGCCAGGGCAACACTACCTCCTCTCCATGCCAGATAGATAGAGCCAGAGCAACACAACCTCCTCTTCACACCAGATAGATAGAGCCAGAGCAACACAACCTCAAACCTTAATTTACAGTTGCTTAGTAATGTAAGTGTTGTTTTCTGTTTCTGTTTGAAATAGTGCTTTTTAAAAAGACCAATGTGTTGAGGTCCTAGGGGACTCCAGTCAAAAGCACCCAATTGCAGCTCATGCAATTAAAATATTTAAAATAGAATAGATAGATCCAATGTTTGCCATGGGTCCTAATTCAAAGTATGACACACTATCAGGGCGGTAGGGACTCTCAGACACAGATGCATGTGCTCTGTCTATTTTTGTTTTACACAATATGCAAATTATCTGTAACTTTCCTTAAAATAATATAGTCTATTTTTTTTTCTTTCTTCAGATGACATTATTGACATTATGATTACTTCTTACAGCAGTTTTTTTCCAGTTGGTAGTCCTTATATGTTAAATAGGTTGGTAGGATGAAGGTTAAAGGTATCTCATTTTGAACCACCTCTTATCTTTAGAATATCATATCATCATATGATCAAGATCAATGAATCCGTATACGTAGTTGTTAAAGTGACAAAGAAAAAAAACCATGGGCCTCGTCACAAGTCAAGTCACGGGATGAGGATGAGCAAGAGAGTGTGGAGCATGTGAAGATGATGGATAGCAAGAAGTTGAATTCCAGCCTGGAGAAGTGTAGTGAAATGTCAAAGGTTAACTGAGGCCTGAGAATCGGGTTTGTCACTATGTGGATCATTGCACAGCATGACAAGTCACTTTTAGTAGCTTGCTGTAGTTGATTCCTACTGACCCAATATACTGTTTTAGTAAATGGTTTACTCACCAACAGAACATTAGCCATGGGCTACAAAGCTAAGTGATAACTCAGACTGAGCTATGAACAAGCCCTCAGCTACCAGCACTGCATCGTATATTAGATATAGCATGCTGTCAAAAACTCATGTGAGGTGTTGAATGCTCACAAAATTATAATAGCCAATCATTGTTGAACTTCAAATTGGAGAAGCGGGTATACTCACGGCTTTGGGCATAGGCCATATAAGAGGTCGCCCACCTTCTCTGGGGCCTTGGGCGCCCGTCCTCATTTTCTGCATTGAGCTAACAAATGAACAAATAAATAAAGAAATACACTTTCCACCCCTGTAACTCTCTTTGTAGTGAAACTGACTAAACACTTTAATCCAACAATATCAGGGACCAATTGTTTATTTATATTATAATAAATACAGTTATTTATTGAAAATAAAAATCTTGATTTTGATAATCAGTTAGTCATTTCACTCATTTTTTAGGCAAAAATAGTAAAACAATTCTGAAACATTCTATGATTTCAGCCTTCATTGTCATAATTCACTGGAAACTGAAAGTCTTTAGATATTGCACTTTTGTTCACAAAACCAGACATTTGAAGACGTTACCTTGGGCTCTAGGAAATTGTAATGGCTATTCACTGTTTTTTGACAGTTCATATACTACAGCTAACTAATTACTCAAATTAAAGGTATTATTGATCATATTTTTATGTAGATAAATATTATTTTTTTTTAGAAATAATACAACAACATCATCAAGTATGGCTTTTCCTGAAAAAAAATGATTTTGATATTGAATTATCATTTAAAAACTTTTGGCAGGTCCAAAATGAATGTTTTGTTTATCTCTGTGGAAGATATCTGACGTTTGGAACCCACTTCTAACAAGGCATGTGAGCCAATAGTATAACGACACTGGTATCATGGGGTGTCTCTGGGTCGTCAGTTAGTGTGGAAACAAACAGATAAACGGCTGAGTATGACGCTAAATGCATGTGAATGCGATGGAACGGGGGAGGGGGAATGCGAGATCTACTGACTGAGTGTTATCAATGTTATCAATGTAGCACCTTAAATGGGTGATGAAAAAACAGTTGGTTGAATTTGAATCATAAATATTAACTACACTCCACTAAAACACGAGGCCAAACTGAACAGGATGCTTCCTTCCAGAAGGCAAATGGCCAGATACTTTGATGGCTTAATTGCCTCTTGGGAAGCAGTGTTGCTTTCTGGGATCAGAAGAACAACCCTGGAAAGAAAAACTGTGGCACAGCCCATCCGAAACAACAGAACATGACTCAGAGCTCCTATAAGGCGAAACAATCTGTGCCAACAGTGGCACTGCTAATGGTCCAACACCATCACAACTATCCTAAATCACAGATACATCATCATCAAGTGAAGTGCATCAGAGCTTACATATCTGTTCTATCCCTCCGATTCCAATACATATATTAACAATACTTAATTATGGCCATTTATAGGACGTAGAACAACATTTCTGCTCACTTTTTTGCTTAATCCAAGGTTATACACTATGAACAATACAAATATGTTTTTGGCAAGGTGGCATTGTGGTAGGTGGCAGCCTGTTGCAGCAGCTCCTGGTGTGTGTTTCCATTTTTCTGTCTTTTTATCACTTTTATCTATCTATCTATCTATCTATCTATCTATCTATCTATCTAACGTAACATGTTTAAGGAGGACAATACAACTTTCCATCTAAAGACATCTTTTATGCGCTACTAATGATGAAAAAGCTTATATCCACAGTGTTTCAAATTACATTTGTTTTCACATCTAATGTCAAATGGCTGAAGGTATTTAAAGAGGTTTGCATCACTAGTGACTTAACGTCAAACAGGTGATGCAAACTTCTCCCGTGAATGTGCCTATTATCCCTCATCAACGGTTTATTAACACAATTTTAAATCCCTGTATTGGTAAATCCAATTTCTTTTGCATCCGCTTTTGTTTTTTTTGTGTTTGAGGCTGTAAGGGCTGGCATGGTCTCTGATGCATTGCCATTTAATGTTTATGTGTTAACATGTCCAATAGTACACCCTCTGCCAAAATACCTCTTTGCAATAAAGTGCTATAGAGCAACCCTCAGAAAAGAGTTGTATTGAGTTATGTGATGCATCCTATCAGAGACCTTTCTTGAAGATTAATATTCTATGAAGTGAAAGTTGTGAATCTACCAACCTGACAGGCTACGGAAAGGTTTAAAATATGCTTTTTAATTAAATGTACTACCAATATCCATTTAGATTGAGTCACAGGGGGCTGAAGCCTAACTGAGAATAACAACCGAATGCAAAAACAATCTATTTTCCTGGATCTTGAATATTGCAATGTCTGCTGCATTGTCATGAATAATAATAAAAGAGTAGTGCTTTGGCCTTTAGAAGTAGCCTATAATACAGATATTACTGAAAAACTTTAAAATATATGAATTAAGTTGAACCTGAACTAAATACCACTTATAGTACAATACGTAGGATGTAGTTGTCTACATTCATCAAACTAAAAAATGATTCATATCACTGTGTTTTGTAATGTAATAATCAGTGGTGGAAAGTAACTAAATACATTTATTCAAGTACAATTTTGAGGTACTTTCTACTTCAACTCCACAACATCTCAGAGGTTAATATATTGTACTTTTTACTCCACTACATTTATTTGACCGCTTTAGTTACTTTGAAGATTCAGATTAATAATACAAAAATATAATCAACTAATAACAAACAGCCATATCTGTCTGAGAATAACTAATAATGATTCATGTTGAATATGAATAATGTTGTGGGATTATTCCTTATTTCATGGGCTGTTTTGAGATTTATACATTATGATTATTATTACATACTTATATATTAAAAAAAACAACTAAAAACGAAGCATTCGAATACTGAGAGCTACTTTTAGAGCTGTCAATCGATTAAAATATTTAATCTCGAGTAATCGCATGATTTGATCACACATTTTTCATCTGTTCAAAATGTATCTTAAAGGGAGATCTGTCAAGTATTTAACACTCTTATCAACATGGATGTGGGCAAATATGCTTGCTATTATTATTTGCTTATTTATTTATTTATTTTTTGCTACTTTAAGTATATTTTGCTGCTGATACATTTGAACTTTTACCTGAGTAAGATTATGAATGCAGGATGTATTTTTACTCTGTGGTATTACTACTTCTACTGCGGTCAAACATCTGAGTACTAATGTGAAATATAAAATGCACTTCTTCCGGGAAATAGGCCGATGCCGTGTCTGAAAGGGTCCATG
>CAKALG010047291.1:0-11315 GCA_916700815.1 Helicolenus hilgendorfi
GTGTTTGGGCAGAGGGTGGGGGGGGTTTTGACGGCGCTGGTCTTGGACCCTCTGAACTCCCCTCAGCTGTGACCCACCGCTAGCGAGGCTTGACAATACCTTGTATGTGCATGTAAAGAAAGACAACATTACTCAGGCTGCCCTGGCAAAGACTGAACTCTATTTTCACACCGGCGTTGCATTTTAATGACACATTGATGATACCGTTTGCGACTTCAATGGACTCCGTGTTGTTTTTTTTGGTGCATTCCAGTTGACCTCTCTGTTGTGCACACTTTCTCTCAGTCTGCTTCTTCCTACATTTCCCAGAATGCCCTTCAACAACACCAAAGAGCTTACTTGAAACTTGGTTGAATTTCATCTGTGAGTTTTTCATGTGGTTTGAGAAGCCAATGACAAAAACATGACTCACATGCCATAACTTTTTATCGTATGGGTCAGTATGTTATCCATAGGGATGAGGAAAAACCACAAGCAAACGGTCAGATAAATGCAAAGAAGTACATTTAAATTAATGTTGAAAGTGTTAAAGCTGCAGTAGGCAGTATATATTTTGGCATCATTGGGAAAAAAATTCATAATAACCTTTCAGCATATTGTAATCAGAATCAGAATCAGAATCAGAATCGTGTTTATTGCCAGGTGTAAGAGATTTACACGAGGAATTTGCTTTGGTGATGTTGGTGCAAATAAACAGTATAACAGTATAAAACAAAAGAATAGATAAAGATGTTAAATAAAATAGAATAATAAAAAATTGAAATTGAAATTCTGAGAATATAATTGATGAAAATGTAATTCAAGTGTTCTGAGAGATAACTAGACTCTGCTCCTCCTCATGGCTCTGTTTTCAGGCTTTAGAAAATCTAGCCCGTGACGGGAGACTTTGACCAATCACAGGTCATTTCATTGAGAGAGCGTTCCTATTGGCTGTGCTCCGGTCATGTAACCAAAACTTGGCGTTCCTTCACCAGATTTCATGATGGTGGCCGCGTCACAAACTTTCTCATTTTACAGCTAAACCGTGCACTACAAGATGATTCTGAAAACATCCGAGGAGAGAAATAGGCATTAACGTAATGTAATATTGATTCATATTTGATCAGCGCTGCCTAGTTTGATCGTTTGGTCGGAGTTCGCGAGTGATTGACAGCCGGCTCTCATGGACAGTAGACCTCAGATCAGCTCTTACTGCTTGTTTTCCTCCGGTCTGTGAAATCTTGCAGATGCTGTTAGGAGCACCGGAGGACACAAGGGCACATGATTTTTTTCAGGTTACCTGTTTAATGTACTACTGTCACGAAAAAGCGACTATAGCAACTTTTTAAAATCATATTTGCCCCAATCTCGCCTACTTCAGCTTTAACCACATTTACGAAATTACGATTCCCTCAAAACGTAATTGAAAATGTAGTTTAGTTGTATGGGAACGTATTTTTTTTAAGAGAGAGCGTTTCAACAGCAGCACCTTAAAACACTGTGATCAAATGAGCCGTCTTTTGGATTTTGATGGGCGTCTATTCGTGCCGTTACGGTACCGGTGCTTGGAGCAGCCCAAAAAGGACGAAGAAAGTCTGGCTTTACAGCAATAATTTCTCACATTTTATATAAGAAATTAAAGCGTTTGCAAAGAAGCTGAGCTGAGAAGCACAATGAATTTCTGCTCCTATGACAATATACAACTTGAAGTAGTTTCACTGCAAATTGCTGTACAAGGAAAGTCACCTCAAGTGATATTTTAACACAAAGAAAATGTCATAATTTTTAAACTCTTGTGAATTAAATGAATAAATGTTTTTCTTCAGAGGTTTGCTGAAATGTTCATTGTTCAGGATGACCCTGACTATAACCATGGAAAGTTATTTTACCATCTCACTCCAAACTGAATTGTAAAGTTGGCAGCCCTGCCCACCAGGTGTCAGAAACATGTCTCCAAATCAATGGTAATGCAGCTCTTCTTGACTGTGGAGACTGTGTTTTGTCAAACAACTTAAATCTGTTGTCTCATTTGTTGGAGCTTGTCTGCTGTTCTTTGCTGGGTAACACCAGTAATGGGTATATTCCTACATAACAATCTCCACTAATGCAGGTTTAAATAACGTATGGATGGACATCTCATTCTCATGTGACACACAGAAATGTTCTTTCTCTCTTCTCCGTCTCTTCTTTCATCATTTCTCTCTCTCTCACCTTGCTGTCAAGGTATAATGCCATGTTGTACCAGTGTCACCAAGTGTTAATACCATAGCTGTCAACACAAAATCCCACGTCTCCTGCCCCAGCCCCTCTCCACCCCTATATTCATCTATATCTCCTTTCACATCAAAGGTTACTGCACCTCCACCCCCCCCCCATCCGCTTCGATAAAGACAACGATTAGTAAAAAGGTAGGCAGACAGACTGACGAACAGACAAATATATAGATAGATGCTTTCCATTTTCCCCGGAGATCAACGCTGTGCCACACACAGACAGGCACACAGGGGGATTATTTGGGAAAATTCCAGGGCATTTGTTCCAGAGTGGCACCACGGGCCTCTGAACACCGGCGATTCAGCTAATGTCACTGTGTGAAAGCATCAATCTATCAACAAAACCCTACTTTGTAGGTCAAAAGGCTTTCAGCATTGCAGCAAAAGACGGGAAAAAAAAAAACAACGGCGCCACATTTCACCAGTGAGTGAGAGAAAGAGGCCTCGAGTGAGACTGAAAAGAGAAAATTGTTACCATTACCTTGGAAAGGCAAAGAAAGTACAGAATAGAAGAAGAAAAAATTCTCCACGAGAAGGAATAATCAAGATGGTTATTTTTCTGCCAGATGCCGCTGCTCCCTTGCATTATCAAAATTGATCGCGCCTATAATTTTACAAGGATAGATACTGAGAAATAAATAGGTGCACATATCAAACACTGTGATATTGTTGCAGGTAAGTGGCAATTTTGTCGGGTGAAGGCTGATGTTTTACTGCAAAGTGATGCCATTCTGTGCTTTTTTTAGTGAGCTGGACCTGATCACAATCACATAAATCCTCTTTTGTGTATATGTATGTTGCACTTTCATTTTCAATCAGAAAACAAGTTTACATACATGCATATCGACCTCCTTCACATTGAAATATCAATGTATCCTCATACATGATACCTTTCGAAAGGTTATTCCTAATTTTTCGTGCGTTTTCCTACCAATGTCCAGCAACACGTACGCACATGTCAATTTCCGCTCCAGTTATTTCAAAATAAACATCACAGGCTTCACAGGAAAGAACTTGGTTGGGTTTAGGCAACAACACTAACAGCTAGGTTTAGGAAAAGATTGTGGTTTGGGTTGAAATAAGTCAGAAAGTGGCATAACTTGAGTATGGAAGTTACGCAACAAAAACGACTTAGTTAAATTTAGGAAACGATCAACTTGGTTAGGTTTTGGCAACAAAACTACTGAGATAAGAAAAAAAAACTGCTAAAGTAGGTTTATGAAAACATTGTGGTTTGGGTTGAAATAAGTCCGGAAGTGGCGTAACTTAAGTACGTATGTAACGTGACAAAAACTACTCAGTTAGGTTTAGGAAAAGATTGATATGGTTAGGTTTAGGCAACAAAACTACTTAGTTAGGTTTAGGAAAAGATCGCGGTTTGGGGTAAAATAACACTGGATGTGACGTAACTTAAGTACGGAAGTTACATGATGAAAATTATTTTGTTAGGTTTAGGAAAAGATTGACTTGGTAAAGGTTTAGTCAACAAAACTACTTAGGTTTAGGAAAATATCGCGGTTTGGGTTCAAATAACTTCGTAAGTGGCATAACTTAAGTACGGAATTTACATGTCAAATAAATCAAGTTGACTTTTGGTTTCACATGTGACATGGTGTTCAGACAATTCTTATATCTAAAAACGTGCCCTATGACCTGCAAATCATCAAATCAATACCACAGAGTTCTAGTAATATCTGTCGCCGTGCATGTCCTTTTTCCCGTAGATATGATTGGTGTTTCTAATTGCAAACATGCAAGCTATTGTGTTCAAAGCAAGGGGAAGTTCAGAGAAGAAAAAAAAAGGCTAATTCATAACCGCATTGTGCCGTGATTGTACCTGCGATTTATTTTTGAATTAACAAAGAGAAGAAAACCTGAAGGAGCAAGGTATTGTCAGAAGGAGATATACAAGAGATATGACATCAACAAAGAAACAAATGACACACACATGATTCCCACGTCCAAACACACCCCTCTCTGCCCTCCAGAGGTGCACTATCTGCAGCAGGAAGTCCCACGCAGACACTTCCCGTTGGTCCCAGGAACAATGGCTATTGTCGCGGTCCGCACCACTCTGATATGCCGTGACCTCACCTCCGCGTCTCAGCTGACAATAAATCCTCCACCTTTAAATGGAACAAGCGATGATAGATTAACAAGGTGGCGGCGCCAAAAACATAAATAAACAGGGGTTAAACGCGGTGAAATACGTAAGATTGAGGCATAAAAATACAAACAGGATGAATTGGTTGTTCTCACATCTATTTTGTGATGTGTTTTTCTAAAATGTTCTAATTGTTCATGCTGTTTCCAATTTAGCAGCAAGGCGCCAAACTCCTGCAACAGACAAGGCAGAAAGACAATGCAGTCACTCTCCAACTCTCAAACACTGAGCTGAGAGGTTTCAAATAACTCACATAACTAACAGGAGCTTCAGAAGTATCTTCTCCAGCTGCTCCACATTCCTGCCTTCAAGAGTGAAACGTTCACACACACATCTTTACACTGTGTCACACTGGAAACAGACACCATGCTACTGTACAATTAACCAGTTTATTTAAACAGACTTATAGCTGACAGACATGCTGGTGCTGAATGCTGGTTGATGCGTTAACAGACTGTGACAGTGAGGCACTGACTATACTTTGTGGGGCATCTAGCAGAGCAAACTTTGCATTTCCATGTTCTTTTTCATATCACTCTCACCTCATTTTAATGAGTTTGCATGAACTGGCTGGCAAGGGCTGAATGGGCTGAACTGTGGCCGGCTTTTTATGGAATTTAACCTAAAGTCTAGACCTGAGAGGTGGCTGGGAAAGGTTGGTAGTTTTCGCTTTTAGCCCAGTATCTCTAGGATTGATATTCATACTGGGCTTTCTGCAGGGCAAAACGTGGCAGAATTAACTTAAAAATGGCTCTTTAACCCTTTTAGATCTCATCCCTAGTCATATTGTGCAACTTTTAAACAATATGTGCAAAATAAATTACAAAAAAAATAAATTAATTCGTATTTTTTATATTAAAATCCAATCATCTTTCCCAAACCGCGATCTTTTCCTAAACCTAAGTAGTTTTGTTGACTAAACCTAACCAAGTCAATCTTTTCCTAAACCTAACAAAATAATTGTCATCATGTAACTTCCGTACTTAAGTTACGTCACATCCAGTGTTATTTTACCCCAAACCGCGATCTTTTCCTAAACCTAACTAAGTAGTTTTGTTGCCTAAACATAACCATAGCGCTAATGGAAGTGTGTATGGAGGCTCCCTCTCATTCCATGCCCACACTGTAACTGTAGAGGGCTCAGGCATTACGTTTCATTAGGGAATAGCCTATATCACAGAGCAGAAGCTAAGACGCTTTAACTTCCGTTTCACTGGGACTTTAAGCATACCTACAAAAACACATTTTTTTGGAGTCCGCAGAAACAACCTGTAAACACAGGACTGGATGGAGATACTCAGACGGTATCTCAGCCGAAGATTGTAGGAGGCGAGAATGTTAGACGTGAGAGCAAAAGTAGTCAAAACGGCATTAGCTGACTGTAGCCCTAACAATGGGGGTCAAAGGTTAACTTTTGGAGTCATTTATATGTGTCTCCATGAGAAACTGGAGAGTAGCTGAAACAGCAGCTGGTGTTTCCCAGAAACAAACTGCAGTGAAGTGACTTCATATGGAGCTCGCCTTCGTGCAGACACACAGAAAGAATGAACCAGACGTAACACATTCACTCCCCCAGACAATCCAGGGATTCAAACTTCTGTGCTACAGAGAAAAAACTCTCGATAACATATTGAAGAGAGAGACAGAGAGAAAGAAAGAGCATTGTGTTCATTAATCAGCTGATGACACAGCTCCAGTGGCCTCAGTGGAGTGGGAAATAATGGAGCACAACCAAGCTCCCTTACCTTATGTTTAGCATGATCCTCGAGGGTGTTAGAAAAGGGTTCCAACATTCGACAGTGAGTTTTTTTTCTCTCCGTGACACGTGTGTGTGTGTGTTTCAGCATCCCTTCGTCCCCATCTGTACAGAGCAGATGCCGTCAGGATGCTTCTGGGGATTAAACGCCTCTCTCACACACAATCTGCCTTCCCCCCCACCACCCATCCACATCTTCTTCACCTTTACCACCTCCTTCCATTTCTCCCTCTCATTCTCTCTCTCCGTCTCCCTCTTTCATTATTTCATCGTACAGCCAGCGCCAACTCTCTCCAATTGTCTCCTTCTTTATATATTTTAAAGTAACAATCCACAATTGTTGTGTAGCACCAGTAATGTCATGCAGTGTGCATTGCCATGTAATGTGTACAATGTATGTATTTGAATGCAGACCAAGTGGACTCTACTACATGGGCTGCATTTACTGTGGACCATGTGGACTGTGATCCTGATTAAAGCGGCCCTGTATACTAACAAAATGATTGGGACATTAAAGCTGCACTAATCAATGTTTTTTTTATATAAACAATGGGTTAAATGATTGATGTGTAATGTCAAAGGGGTTCCTTGTTGTGACAAACCCACAGAGAATTAGCACCCAACTCTGCGGTTCGCCTCATCTCTAGTTTTTTTTTTTAGTGTCTTTCAGCTCATTGTTTTGATTTTGCTGGCTGCAACTTTACTGTCTTGGTTCAGTCTTGCCGTTTTCATCAAACCTGTTTCCAAACCAAATATTGAAGTGGACAACGTCAGACATTGGTTTGTGGACTGCCGTTTTGAAGCCTCGAGTTCGGCGTTTTGGCCGTCGCCATCTTGGTTTCTGGCCTTCACCATCTTGGTTTTTGCAACCAGAGGTGGTAGCAACCTGTCAATCATAAGGTAGCCCCGCCCTAAAGTATCCCCTGCTTTATGGTCTCTTTGACTCTAAATCGGACCATCATTTACTAAATGAACATCATGCTGTTCTGAAGAAGACTTGAAACTAGCGATTGAGACCACAAACTCATGTTTACAATGTTTACTGAGGTAATAAATCAAGTGAGTAGTTGGCTCATTTTCTCATAGACTTCTATACAATCAGACTTCTTTTTGCAACCAGATTTTGCAAACATTGCAAGTTTAAGACACTTCTGCATTGGCTTCACTAATGTAGCCCACTGTAAGAAGGCTCTGATGAACCTACTGTACACTACCAAATGGCAGACAGATAAAGTTAGAAATCAATTTATGTTGCTTTAAAGTTTTAACCTACCATATCTACTTTTGCAGGGGGTGCATCTTACACTTTAATTTCATACCTTTATGCCTGAATAGACGAGATGCACTTTATCAAATCTGGATCCAGAGTCTGCTTTACAAAGAATCCGTTCAAATCCTATGAGTTAAAATTAACTACATTAAGCAACATTGAAACTCAATTATACAGATTTGTGTATTCATTATATTCTAATGTTCATTACATATTTGCTATATTGCTCCTTAAAAGAAGAACATAACAGATGTGTTAAGAGATTTGAAGACTCTGAGTGCAACAAAGCTATTTCACCGACTTGGAAACGGCTACAAGAACTCTATGTCTGAAACAGAATCATAACAAGTGTTACATTTTTATGGACTCAGTAACTGCAGCCAAACTGCTCTCGCTGTGTTCACCCTTTCAAATATCCCTCACAGTCTTCTGGATCCAACGGCAGTCACACAAATGTTTGTTGCTTTTTTAACTACACGGACCCCCCTCGTATATATACGAAAGATTAAATAAAATGAGAATAAACACACTTAATGTGAAGATTTGAAAGGTTTAGCATGTGGACAGGACTTGTTTTCATGTTTGGGAGGAAAACTCTGCGTGACAGAAAAAGAAGTGTGCGTGTGTGTGTGTGTGTGTGTGTGTGTGTGTGTGTGTGTGAAGCATGGCTCGAGGGGTGAGTGAGTTTTATCCTACTGTCAGGGAGAATGTGTCAGATTTCGACTCCTTTGTTCCTTGTCGCCGAGCCTTGTCGTTACGTCTATCCGTGTGTGTGTGTGTGTGTTTGCCTGCCATCCCTGTCGGCTTTAGTTATTAGTCACTGGCTCTGTCGAGAGGCGCCTTTTTTTTCCCAAATAGTTTTGAAGTCATAAATCCATAAGCAGACAGATGTAAGCTGGCGACCAAATACAGATATATATTAGGCATTCCCCTGGATCCAGCAAGCTGCTTGATGGGACATAAATGCAATCATATCCTTTCTCCCAAATCCCTCAGAGCTTTCACATTCTCCCTCCGCCACTGCTCATAGACTGTTAAGATACAGATGCTGTATACACTACACTAAGTCGGTTGAGATAATTCTCATGTACACCATATGTCTTCCCTTAAATTTCGATACACTGCATCTCCTCTGAAGTGCTGATAAGACGTTTGAGTGGAATCTAGCGAGCATTGTGGTCCAAAGCGTCGTCGTGTGGGCTGCAGAAGCAGCAGCAGCAGCAGCAGCAGCGCTGGACCGCCTGCAAAGAAAACAGCAGAATGAAAGAGACAAACTGAGTGAGCACATTTTGAAATAGGTTATTCAGAGTAGCAATCAAAATGGAGAGAGTTTCAGGAGGTAATCTGTCAGTGCAGTCAGTGAGAGTATGGGAACGAGATCCTGTCTGTCACCTAGAATGTAAACCCCTTTGAAATCATTACATCCCTATTACTGTAATTGAGTTTGAGAATAATACCAAATGCTTCAATAATACCAGATTATGAATTCATTATGATGTGCCGTAATAATGCTGGCCAGATGCTGCCGTTTTGTCTGGCCGGGGAATGAATCTAATCCAAACTGGACATCTGACAATAGAGGTTTTCATAACCCTCAAATGACTTTGAGCAGGTTTCTAGGTTGTATTCATTTGTGAAATTACTAATTAAACACTGAAAAAAACAGGAACACAGGAAATCAAAGCTGGCTCCAGCAGGATGACTGCAGGTGGACAAAAATCCCAAACTGCAAAAGTCATATTATTTCTACGCTTCATCACATCTTAGATGTTTACTATTATTCCACTAAAGGTTCATAATTTGCACCAATTTCTCCTTGAAATTAAAGTGCAGTATACGGCTTTGTGGGTAAAGATTCAAAACAACTATTTATCCTGATTGATATGAATAACACTGTGGTTACAGCCTCAAATATTATTAGTTATTTTATCATTTACTGTTTATTATGTGTTATTATTATTTATTATTGTCATTATTTCATTCTATTATTTATTTTGATAATTTATTGTTTATTGTTTATCTATATATTATTGTTATTATTAGTAGTAATATTATTAATAGTGGTAGTAGTATTGTTAATAAGATTTCTTAAGATAAAACTAGAAACTCATAAACTGTGATGGCCATTTGTCACAATTTTTTTTACATTTAATAAACTGATTTTAACCAAAACAATAATTTATTGTGTAACTAATATAGAGCATAAAACAGGACATAACCAAAAATGAAAATAAAAGTTGATTTGCTTATTGAAAAACAGAAGTTTGACAAAGAGATTGAGATTTATTTAAGACTACACAAAATGCAGGAAATATGCAGAACAAAAAGCTTGGTAATAATAATAATACCAATAATGGGAGGTTAGTTCCACTGTGTCAGTACTGCTTAGTGTGTGCTTTCAGGCACACAGAGGTGGTTTTGGAACAGGAAGCACCGCCTTGACCCTTGCTTCCTCCATTGCGCCTTGTTTATGTTCCAACGACTTCCTGCATTTCTCTGTCATTTCTCAGGCTCGGAATAGCCCCGGTCGGCGGATGGATATATCATGATATATTTGTCTAGCACAGCATATATATGCATGTAGAAATAGCAACGTGAGCTGAAGGGGAAAGCTGCTTCCTAATAACTGGAGATTGCTGTGGTGTGATTGTAATGTTAGTTTCCGGTCACTAGAGGGTGGTTAAGCCTGAGCTATGTGAGCGAGGTGTGGAGACACAGCACATGACAAGAGGTAAGAAGACTACTGACATGTTTCACTAAATGAGCTCTCCTCTGTGTGAATATATACATGGCATTCACACTAAATGTTTTCTGAAATGTAGTTTAAAAATGCAGAATTTGATTATATATTAGTGTATTATACTTTTGCAATGTTCTCCAGAATACTTCTCAAGGTTGCCAGCATTAATTAAACAACCCACAATATGAAGGTGATTTGTATGCATGTGTGTTCATGTGTCACCTCTCCTCTTGACATCCTGCCTTCCTGTAACAGCAGAGTGTATGAAGCACTGCCTATAATAATAATAATACATATCTTTACAATCTTAACAAGCTTATTAATAGACATCCTGTATTGATATCATCCTTGAAACCAGAGAGAGAGTACAGAATTTCCGCAGCTGCTTAAAGCTGCAGTGGGTAGAATTGGAAAAAGTTATTTTAATAAAACGGTCACTATATCCTGACAGTAGTGCATGAGAAAGGTAATCTGAAAAATGTCTTACGGGGCCCCTAATGACATCTGCAAGATTTCACAGACTGGAGGAAAACAACCAATCAGAGCCGAGCTGGAGCCTTGCCGTCTCTGAGCAGCTGTCAATCACTCGCGAACCCTGATCAAATGGTCAAACTAGGCAGCGTTGATCAAATGTTTATCAATATTCTGTTACTGTAATGCCTATTTATCGCCTCAAATGTTGCCCAATGATGCCAAAAACATTCTGCCTACTGCCACTTTAATGATGTCTTAACATACTGACACTTGTCTCAAAGAAATGAGTGTCACAAGTGCAACTTCAGTGGGGGAAAAAAAGCATTTTAATCTTGAAGGAGAAGTGATTAGGCGTATGGGATGGATGTTTTTGCAATGAGCTGACTGACTTCAGTAGCTGCAGCTATTAGCCAACACACAGGGCTGATTTGTGCCACCTAGTGTCGTTGGTTTGATCACGGGTGCCCCCGTCTTGAAAGAGAAAAAGTGCTGGTGCTTATCTGTTCCAGGTGGGTTGGGGGAGGACCCTTCCCTGTCGCCCCAGCAGGGTGTCATTTGGCCCGGCTCTTAAGCTCCAGGCCCCATGGGTCTGGCACAGGCTGCCAAATCCTGGGCAAGTAGCTGTACTACAAGCTACCCAAAAGTACTACACGATGCTC
>CAKALG010047296.1:0-19977 GCA_916700815.1 Helicolenus hilgendorfi
GCATGGCGTGGGAGGGCGAGACACAGGAAAGGAAGCAGAAACAGAAACTGTAAAAGACACATAGAAGTGCTTTCTGATCTGACGCCTCCATGAACAGGACATCATCATCTGCGTGTGCCTTCCAAAACTGTCACAAATCACTGTTAAAAGTAAATCAGTTTTATGACGCGGCATCGCTCTGATTAAGGTTTGATCAGGGGTTATAGGCACAAAAATGACTTGGTCATGTTTATAGGGAGATATCATGGTTTGGGTTAAAATCGCAAAATTACGTTCCCATACAACTAAACTACATTCTCATTTCGCCTCTTGAGGGAAACAGATTTTCTCCCCGATTACGGTCGTAGTTTTAAACAGTTTTAAACATGTGGTTAACATTGTAAATTGAAACATAACAAAACAAAAAATGCAACAAAACTACTTGGTTAGGTTTAGTGAAAAACATCACGGTTTGGCTATGTTGACTTTTAGTTTCACATGGGACACGGACAGCGGCCTCCTGGGTGAAAGTCCGGTGTTTGACTCACCAACCACCCCGACCTCCTCCGCACGTGGACTTCCACGGACACAAAATAAGTTTTTCTCCAAACATAATTCACAATGCAGTTTCGTTGTACGGGAACATAATTTCTAGGAGACAGGGCTGTAAAATAAGTGTGGTTAGGGGACCTTCGTCATCATAGTTACAAAACCTGCAGAGGAAGCGCTTTAGGAAGGGATCTCTGAATGTCCACTATGAACAGGAGGAACTATTACAGCAGGCAGAACCTCTTTCAGTGTTTATGGGCACCTAATTATAGTTTTAAGACAGACTTGAAAAATTGTGAGCCTATCTTTAAAGTTAAAGTTCTCATAGATGTGCTCCCATCGGCCACACATACACTAACAGTATCAAAAATCACACACGTGCCAATAGGCTCTCTAATCTACTGTATCCTCCGTCTCCCTCACCCTCACACCCTTTTAAATCTGAATGACCTCTGACCTGCAGCCCGTCAAGCAGTCATGCAGTCACTCCTCTGGCATCCTCACCACCAGCTACAAGTAGCCGGCTCAGTACACGAACGTGACATTCCCACATAAGGCTGCCGTTGTTGAGCCATTTGCTGAGTCAACGGCGCTGCTTGTCATCATCGTCATCATCACTATCACACTTCTAGTATGTCCAACACAACCCTCACGAACGGGAAGAGGTGAAACAAAGTCATGTCAGTTTACTGTAACTAACTATAGCTGTCAGAAATGCAATTTAGTAAACATTTACACCCAAAAAGTAGTGGAGTAGAAGTTTATAAACTTAAAAAAACTATACTCAAATTATTCTTAAGCACAGTACTTGATACATGAGGAATGTACTCAGTTACTCTTCAGCTGTGGTTGTGGCATCTGGGAACCAAATGTCAGCCCCCATCAGTTCCAGTTAGCGGCCAGCTTCGGGCCAGAGATGAAACATGGAACCAGCCCAAGTGTGCTTGAGCTGATTCTGGTACATCATCCATCACAAGTCTGACATGTCTCTGGCAACCAAGAGTGCCAGATTTAGGCCACTGTATTAGGCCATTCTGGCCATCAAGGATTTATTACAAGGCCGCGGTGATGAACTGCACGAGACTGGGAAGTGTCCCTTTTATTTCTTCCACCTGTTGAGCTCGCTAGAAGCCTGGAGTTTACCAACTCTCCACCATCTCTGCCAGCTACTGTCCAAGTCTGGGTGAAGGGGTGACGCCTGGATGGAGCTGAAGTGGGAAGCTATATGCTCTGTCACCTGTCAGCTAAGCAATCATATCACAAAACATGCTCCTCCAGTTTTATATTTGCCAAAATAGTAAACACACTGTTCCAGTCTCAGTTCTTGCTTGTGACCAGACATGTGAATTGGTGTTTGCACGTTATTACCTGCCCACCTTTTCTTCCCAGGGCAGCAGAGAGCAACATGTGACGACACAGGAGGTGACAAACAGACTTTATTAAAGGTGCTAAATTTGAAATTCAGAGCATTAATATAGCAGTTAACAACTGCTTGCTATATATAGATATAGATATAGAGGAGAAATGGCGCCTGAGCAGAGAATGAAGTCGCCTCACCGAGAGTCACACATACACTGAAGGGGAACAAACTGTTCTGTTATGACGCTTTCACATTAACTCAAAGTCGTACATGGTTCCGCTAACACACATTCAGCACTGTCACACAGAATTATACATGAGCACACACACCAAACACAAAAGTCTGATGTTTATACTAAAACTACATCTAAATTTGTCCTTGTCCTTTTTTTGTTAAAACTAAAATTGGTCCTCTAATAGACAGACGTGCCACACACACACACACACACACACACACACACACACACACACACACACACACACACACACACACACAAACACACCATCTACTGTAACCACTTACAAAAATAACATATATACACACACGTCATCCAGGCAGTATGATATAGTCGTCTTTTCTTTGATCTTCAATCAGAATCCTCTTAGAATCATATTTCATAATTCATTCATATTAATTCATAATAGAAATGAATTGAAATGAAAGTAGAAAAATATTTATGACCTCTGTTGTGACATCAGTTGTCCATAACAAGTGCTAATGCAGCAGTCAAAGATAAATATTTATAGCACTACCACATCGGGATCGCCACGCCCGGCCCGAGAATACACAGCTGCTGTGTTATCGCCCATTACCGCTACCAATACCATTACTGCTACTGTTACTGTTACTGTTACTCCTACTGCTACCGCTACCAGATGATTTTTGTAATCATTGTGATTTGTAAATAAACCTGGAAATGACAATAAACATGATTAGAGTGAGTGATTTTATTTTAATTTTATATACAATCACTTGATTTAGGACATATATTTAGCATGTAACAAAAACAAAGTGAATAATCAACACTCTGGATTAAATGTATGTTTCATCTCACTATGTCTTTAATATACTGCATGTATATGTATTTTGCCGTGATCCAACAAATACAGTGTGAACATGAACTCGTGATGCCTCAGTGTCACACATGCAGACCCTCTCATGAGCAGACTCGGTGTCAGCTCTCCTCTGGCAGCGGGACGTCCCGTGCCATCTGCTGTTTGACTTGGCCCAACCTTTGACACTCTGATATCTGTGTCAAGTGTTGGTAGGATGGTATCAGGGTGAGGTAGCGTCATGAAGCTGCAAAAACATGAGACATACTTCCTGTATGTAGTGTAGTGTGTCAAATTCCTGGCAATTACTATTGCCCAAAATGGAAATGTGATTAAATCAGGTGGGTGGTCACATACTCAGAATGTTATCGTTGACTTTAATTATGACTTTTTTTAGTGGATTTGCTCGTGGTGCCGAAGTAAATCCGGATTAATTTTTCATTTTGAGTTCAACATTGACCAACAGCAAGCTGTCGACCTGTTAGCTATCGTGCTAAGCTAATGCGTTTGCTAACTGAGCTCGTTATTAAGCAGAAATCAACATATCACTCATACAAATAACTCCTGATCCTGTGTGCACGTGGACTCTCTTTCTGGCATCTTTATCAACACGTTTCTCTTGCAGACGACGTCGGTGTGTCCAAGGTCAAGAATTAACTTTAAATCTCACGGACAGATATGTTATTCAGCCTCACACCCACATCAGAATCACACTGAGGAGCGTCCTCCCAGGATAATATATTCATAACAAAGGGACATGTTTGGATCCAAGGTTGAAGCTCAGATGTGTCGTCTGCCGCTGCTGCTGTCAGTCCACCTGAGCTGCAGGGATGAGACACGTCCACATCTCGTGCCAGACGCTGTTCGCCTTCAATATCACTGATGTCACCGCGTGTGTCGTTCTGTCCGGCAGACTGGCAGCGGTCCAGAGCTGAAGGACTCAGAGGAGGCTTCATCCTCCTCTTTGAAGTGACGAAGGATGTCTTTAGAAACTGAATTCAGACTGAAGTATATTTCTTTATTAGAACAGATCCATGAGGTTGTGGTTGAGGTGATTCAGTCCATTAATCAGAGTCACATATTGTTTTGTTTTTTTGTGTTGTTCAAAGTCAAAGATGGAATAACTTTGAGTTTTCACTCTAGAAATTTGTATTATCCTCTGTTGCCTCCTAATTCTATACGTAAGTGATATAATGAACCGCAAGCCCGGTAATTGTTGTGAAATAAACCATGACGGAAGATGCTGGGGGTGGACCCCGACACGAGGCGGAGGGGTCTCTCATCACCCTAAAGGGGTTTATTTCACAACAACAACCCGCTAGCTGTACATTATCCCACTTATTACACGGCTACTTACTTAAGAAATCAATAATTTGACACAAAAACGGTCGCCAGAGTCCAACATCGGAACTATACCCATAGCAATGGTCTGCTATAAAGAAATAACAGACGGTAGAACGCCACGATTGACCAATCAGAATAGAGTATACAACACAGCTGTGTAATAAATGAAAATAACTAATGCAGTGCATGTACCCTTTTCTATGGTTGTTTTTCAGTGCACTGATAATTTATTTAAGTGTATGGCATGAATTTGCCACTATACAGTAATCCTTTAAAGTGTGGCGTAATCATTCAAATTGAAACATATGAGTATATTATGATTATATTACAGAAACACAAACAAATATATAATACTGTATATATTGTTGTATAGAAGTGAAAAAGCAGAATATGGGTGATGTGAAACTAGAATATATTCTGAAAAACAAAGTGTAACTCCACTTACTTAGATTTCTCTCGCAGTCTTCATCAGCATATTCTCACGGAGTCAGTTATCCGACAGTATCATCACTAAGTAAGGAATTTGGTCGTTGACAACTGAGCAAAATGCATCTGCTGATAAAGACCATGAGATCTGTTTGAAAGCTCTGGGAAAAAAAGCCAGTGAATGAACCTTGAGTTAATTTAAGTTATGAAGTTGTTTTTTTCTGCTTTTTAGAAAGTGTCTCAAACATATTTTCTATTAATAATTTAATTAATATGCCATGTATTTATGTACTTATGGATGTTATTTGTTTTGTGTTGATGTTGAATTACTGTATGTATATTATGAGATACTAGGAACTAGGTTACTGTATGAAAACACATTTTAAAAATGAGATAAAATGTGAATATATACTATGAAAACGTCTGTTCCTACGTCATCGATACAAAGTGTCTGTTACGTTTTTTCACCTCGCCTTTTTGTGTTTTCTGTTTGACAGCCTGTAATGAATCAAACAAGAGGAAGTGAAACGCATCTGTCTCCATGCAGCAGCTTCACTGAGTCAGAGAGCTCGTCGTGTTCTGAGTTTGGAGACAGAAACTCTCACTTTTTCTCAGATGGAAAAAAACCTGCTGCTTTCTTGTTGTTACTTTCAGTATTTAAACAACTCATTATAACTCCATCCACACACAGATGACAAACCCACAGCAGGAAGAGACACCTTCTCAAACCCCCAGAAGGTTGTCGAATTGCATCCTGGGAAATGTAGGACTTGATTTAGCTCATCTTCAACCGCTTATCCGGGGTCGGGTCGTGGGAGGGACTTGATTTATACAAAGCAGAATTAAAAAAATGAGAAATTCATTTGATAAATTCAATTAAAATTTGATTAAACAAGTTTAAGAAATGTGAAACTCTTTGATTATGATTTTAACCACAAATTATGTTTTGTATTTCAACCCAGAAATTAATTTAGTTGTTTCAGTGCTTGTGCAATGACAATAACGTTGAATCTAATATAGTCTAATTAAAAAAAATACTAAAAAAGTAGTTATGGCAGTGACAAAATACAATTTTAAGTTGAAGTTATAACAATGAAATAATTTAAAACACTGCAAATAAATTTGAAATATTCTTATTTGCCTTTGTTTGGATTTGTTAACCCTGTGTGTAAAGATATTTACTCATTTGCTTTGGTGTCTAGAAAAGAGAATATAAAATATAAAGTATAAATAAATACATTATGATAAAGATCGATGACCGATTTGATAAATAAAATATAATTAAGCGAAAGACAGATCAGATATTTATAGTTAAGCTCATGTAAATTCTGTTATCATTTAAGAGAGGAATGATGATCTTCTATATTTATCATTTTGTTGTAGCTGATGTCGCCTTAAGTTTAGAAAAATTATCAATTCCTTTGTCAGCATCATATATATTCTATATCAGCTTGTTCTTTATTCAAGTTTTATGATTATTAAAACCAAAGGCTTCATGTTTTTCATTGTTGCGCCATTCTATAAAATGTAAATAGACATATTGTGCTTCATTTTTTTACATTTATTTTACAAAATGCAGCCCGACATATATTCTATATTGTTGGAAACTTTGGGAAAAAATAAAGTTCTGCAGGTGTGAACCACATTCAGCTGCACAGCTTGAGTCTGTACTAATTGACCCAGCGGTGGGTCACTAGGGGTTAAATGTTTAAGAAAGGAAGCTGGTGACTACTAACAAGATGTGTCTACCGCTGCCTCCCATTCATCTTCCATATAAACCCGGAGTGTATTATTGAACGGGTCAGCGGCATCACTGTGAGTCATGTGAAGAACTACAGGGACCTCTGGCCTACATAGCTGACATGACTGACCTGAAAAAACAACTACAAGGGCAAGACGAACAGCTGGAAGGATGAGTGTGTGTGTGTGAGGAAAGTGTAGATATGAGTCTGGGGAGGTGTGTACAGTATGTGTGTAAAACTGTCAGTACGTGCATGAGAGCAGTATAGGTGTCGGTGTGGAATGAATGCTAGCATGATGAACTACAGAGTATATATAGGTTGTCATGAGGTGTGTGTGTGTCATCACTCAGATTTCTGTCTGTTCTCCTCATTCATAACTTCAGTCACCAACATATTTCACCCGACTGTTTTAGTGAGTCTGTCCGACCCTGCTCGCCAAGACACATAAAACATGTTGTATATACGTGTGTGTGAGAGGTATGACAAGTGACAGAAGAAAGACTTAAATCACTAATTTCAAGGTAAAAACAGTAATATTTTACTGTCTCCTTTAAAAAAATGACCTTATTTGATAAATGGCTGCTTACATAATTGCTGCTAGTCATTGTCAGTCACCTCTCTGCAGAGCTCAGTTTTCCCTGCTATGGACCGCATGACTGCCTGAACTTTGAGTCACCAAAACCAAAGTGAACAGTGAGAGCAGTGACGGCTGATACATTGAGACGGAAATTATTTAGGCCTTTTTTAATGGAAAGAGAATTTTTCATGCCACAGATGCACCATATTATAAATAAATAACTTAATGTATTGATTAGGTGTTAGTGCAGTTCCTGGCAGGTGTTACATCATCTGACTAGAGGGTGAAAATTGAAGGAAACTACGTGCACCTTTCAATTGGACTTACTTCTTTTTAAAGGGGAGCTATTTTTGTTTTTGTGTCTAACCAACACGTCTCATCCCAACTTGTCACAGACTGAAGCTTTGTCAGACCCCTAGGCGTCATTTTTTCCATTGCAATAAACACTTGCTTAACAAGCCCTCAGCATCACTTTATGGCGCAATAAACACATACTTAATCTTGTGAATTAAACGAAAACACTTCCTTAGGTTTAGGCAGCAAAACTACTTAATTAGGTTTAGGAAAAAAACATCATGGTTAGGCTTAAAATAACTACGTTTCTACAATGATTGTAAATTGAAAGTGAAACGTAACGCGCAAGACGCTAACAGCGGTCTCGTGGATGAAAGCCTTGTGTTTGTTGGCAGGTTGACAGGCTCAGATTGTTATTATAAGTGTCGGACAGCATTATAGAATTTAATCGTTTTCCTTACCTTTCTCTTGATCCGACACGTTTGTCATTGTGTCCCGCTCAAGGAGAAGTCTCGTTGTGAAATCTGAATATCTGTATACTCTGGCTCAAATGAATACAAGCGGCCATCGAATTCAAAGACCTCACCGACATTGTCGAAATCATCAAAAATATTAGTGAAAGATAGTGAAAATCTTTTAGCTAACACTAAGCTACGCTTTCTGTACTCCAACACAACAAACTCTGCCCGTTTCCACCGTGGATGTATTCCACTATTCCAACGTTGTCTTCCGGCAACACATCACCTCGCCAGATATCAAAACGAAACTTCTCCTTCAGCGAGACTCTTTCCATAATGTCAGACACTTATAATAACAATCAGAGGCTGACACGGCAAAAACAAGCTCTTTTAGGGGACCTAAAAGACGGTGCCAGCTTGCCCCAATAGCACCACATTGCAGCTTGTTTAGCAGTTGCCATCTACAGTGCTCTCCCTCAATATTGGACCAATTTCAGAAATTGCCACAAAAACATGGGAAAGTAGGGTCCAGGTTAAAAAATACCAGAGTTTCCCTTTAAGTGAAGATACCTGACTGATATGATGTATAGAGGAGTATCAGATCCAGATAAAACATACACGTCTTAGGCCTTGTGTTGGTTCTGTTATTGTCTGTGAATGTGCAGAAGCAAACATGAAAACAGCCATCAACAGTAGAAAATCAACATTTAATCTACAGAGTTAGACAGGCAAAGTGAAGATATGGTCGTACTTCATCTGATCTCAACAGGTTTTTAGGCACAGGGACATACATTTAAAAATATCATATATTATAGCATATATTATTCTATGTAGCATAAAACCTCTTTACCATGACAACGTATGCACTTCATCATTGGCTGTACAAAAATACATTTAAATCTCTCTTTCTCTGCACATTGTGGGCATGTGGATGTTGGTGTCTGTGTGTATTTGTGTTTGTCCACGTGCAAATAGGCGTTCCTAATGTTTCCTATATTTGTTATGTTTGTCATGTCTGTGCATGTATATGTGTGTGTGTGTGTGTGTGTGTGGGTGTGTCTGTGTGTGTGTGGTCCTCTTCTTGCAGCCGTGGTTCAGCCAAAGTCGATTCGTGGCCGGTACTCGAGAACCATGGGATACGTCTGAGGGAGAGACAGAAAGAAGGGAGACGGTTTCAGAGAAGAGAATCAATCTTTTGGTCTTCACACTGTGAACATTCACCACGGGACTGAGAGGAATAATTAGATAATACTGCATCACGACAGCTGGAACATCCTGTGTGCAGGTTAATTGTTATTGAACAGACTTTTGGGAAGTTTTTAAAACAGCTGTTACATGAACAACATGTATTTTCAACCTAATACAACATGACCTGTGCTGAAACAGACACACTCACACAGACTAGACCAAACTCAAACCCTCAACTGCTGTTTGTCCAGTAGCAACAAATAGGAACTGAGTGAGGTTAATTTCAGCTACATGTCACAAATAGCAATTTAAATATTCACAATACATTAAATAACTGGACCATCTTTAATTATCTAAATGCTACGTAAAAAAATCAGCATTTTTAATTTATTTTATGAACTTATTGGTGGTAAAGAAAAAAATAAAATCAGATCATCAGACAATTCTGGGACTCAATAATATTGTTTGTTCAGCTTAGAGATTCCTATTTAATCTCATATTTGGTCCAGTTCCATATCATAAAATTATAATAAACTTCTAAATGGTAGAAATCCTCTCAACATTAAATTACCCCGTAAACAGAACGGTCGAAAGGAGCAACTGAGGCTTTGTCTACAGGTATACAGATATTTTTAAAAAAGGATATTGTCCTCTAAGTTTTGGCCTCTCGTCCACACACAAACACAGTTTTGGATCACAAAGATCGCAAACCTTCTAAGGTGCAGATTTTTTAAAACTCCTCTTACTTTGTATCTGACACGTAAAACAGAGCATATAAATATCAACAGAGTATAAAAAAACAGAGTATAAAAATATCTAATAAAATAAAATCTATCTAATAAAGCCTTAAAGAAAGAGATGAAAACTATATTTTTTTTGAGTCGTTCAGGCCAACAGGTTGTCAAATGTGGTTAGAGAAATTGAGGAATCATTCATCAAGTATCAGGTTCATTTCTGAGGCTGTGAAAGTGCCTGTGCAAGGATACATCCAGTAGTTAGATTTGCATCCATATGAAGCCAGACTGACAGCGAGAGAAAGACCGACTCCTATTTCATCTGACGCAGGATTCCTGAAGTCAGAGTTAAAGACGAATGTGAAGCCATTTCCATTAAACTGTCCAGGATCCACCTGGCTCTGCTCTGCAGGGAGAGAAGCCAAGTGTCTGATGCAGAAGAGTCATATAAGAAAAAAAAAAAGTAATAAAGGCCTGCATGGCTGCTGCTCGCTCTGCTGAAGCTCGATTGAAAAGTTTATCATTCGATGGAATACAGAGAAGCGAGTGTGTGGAACAAGCCACTCTTTCTATTAGGGTTGTTGGAGCATCTTATCAATTCAGAATCCAGAAGCAAGCCTGATTAACAACATTTATAAAGCCTATGTGTGTACTTTCGGTGCATCGTAAAATGGTACAGTCTAACTCCATGTGTTGCTTTCAGCTCATTCACATCGAAATTATTCAAATCCCACACATCGGTGCTTTCAGAACAATTGATAGTCTCAGATTTCTCTAGTGATTTAAATGTGTCTGGTGTTGTGCTCAGTGACAGCTGTTTCTGTGAATGGAAAAGCTGTCGACCAATTGGAGTATTGTGAGTGGGATTATGAATGGGGACATCATCGTGCTGTGCCAGATTCAGAAAAAACAGACACATTGTGACCAGCATGATGAGATCGATGCAGCTGTGCACGTTATTGTTATTCGACTAACGGAAATATCATTTCAATTGACACGTTACTTTTAGCGATATGACAAATGTTAACTGTTCCTAACAACCGCTACCACAGCTAACTACTGCAGGTAACTTGAGTCTAAAATAAAACCAGCTATCAGAACCAAACTCTAGCCTATAGCTGTGTTCAAACAATAGAAATGTAAAGTGTGTTGAAAATGTGAGGGCAACCCTGCTCAAAGAAATTACATTTATATATTTCATTACAGCAAATATCTTTAGGCGGACACATGATGCGACCGAAATTAGATTTGTTGTCAACATCATGAGGAAACATTGTTCATTTATGTATTTGGCAAGTCAAAAAAGGTTGACACTGAACTGATCAGTAAAATGCAACCCAATCTAATGGGAATGCTTATAAATAGCACGACATTACAAGGACATTCCGCATGCCACAGCCTTTTTCCGTGTCACGCAACAAAACACGGTAACGGCCGTAGTTAGGTTTAGGCAACAAAACTACTTAGTTAGGTTTAGGAAAAACATCATGTTTGGGCTTGAAATTAATACGTAAACTAAGTAAAATATGTACGGAAACAACGTAACAGAAGTCTCACGTAACTTCAAAATAACTCAACAACACTTTGGGTCTTGAACACCGATGTTGAACAGCTGTCTCCAGGTTGAATGTCCTGTGTTTGTTGGACTATCCACCTCCCCTCCCAACCACCATAAGAGGTCTTTCTCACTTTTTATTCTATGTCACTAGCTCTGAGCGTAGCATCTTTACATGGATGCGTTTACATTGCAGTCAGTACAGACTACATGGTGTACACATGACACGCAAAATGACTTGCATATTACTGTGTCATTCATTCTCCATTTAGTGCGACCGGGCTGGTAAAATGTTCACTTATATCGACATTTTGTCTTTCACCAAAATGTCTCATCTTGCAATACAATATCCGCTCGTAACAACTTTAGCATTATAAAACTGCTTTTGTTTCTTTGATGGTTATTTTCATTCAGTCACTGTTCTTGATGTTCTCTCTTTTAACATTCAATCAAAACCACAATCTTTCTCCTAACATTAACCACAGTGTTTGTTGCCTAAACCTAACCACGTGACTTAAGATGCACACTCTGGTTTCCCGTGTCAAAGTCCACCTTTGTACAACCAACATCCAGTATAAATGTAGTGCACATTGCCTGTGAACGTAATCCAGGCATCAGTCTCATCAAGACGTTGGGAAAACACTTCAGTATATAAACAGAATTCTTAGGAGACAGTTACGAGACGGGGAGAGAGACGTTGAAAAAGTTGGAATACAGATTGGATTTCCCAGATCCCTTGTCACTCATTAGCTATGCAACGAGGTTTGTCAGTTGATCCCCATCACAGCTCCTCAAAACTGGAACTATTTTTAACTTTTTTACCAACACAACAAATACGCAAGGCCACGTCACAACACTGCCCTGTAACAACAATACGTGTAATAGGTGCAAACATGTCAACAAATAGCAATATCACGCAACTTTAATCATGGTTGCCACATGGTGTCAGGGAGCCTGTATTGCACAATGTCAGAGTACTACCGGCCAAACAAACACTCTCTGGTATGTTGATGTCATCATCTGTCATGCAGCATCCTCACAGTGAATATTTAGGTTGTACATTCAGGTTTTCAGAAGTTAACGGTTTCTTCGTATAGATGTCTTGGCTCAGGGGACCAGTAGGCCCGTTCACTCCAGCAATCCATCCATCATTGTGGCTAAATAATAGAAATGTCAACGAGGACTACTCGCACATCCTGCCTCCTTTGGCTGCAGAGCACATTAGAAACAGTCAGAAGACGTGAGCGGCCCTTTTCATAAAAAATTCAAAAAGAAAAAAGGCGAGTGTTTGTCAGAGCAGCTGCAAAGTGATGAGTGCGTCTCCTGCTTTTGGAGTCTGTCTCCTATTTCTGGCAGCTCGAGGCTGCTGGTGCAGCAGAGTACAGCTGCTGTCATCTCCTCTGGCTTCCTGCATTTTGCTGCATCATGCCTCAGAAAAAAAAAAAAAAAAAAAAAAAAAGAACAACACTGAATCCGACCTAACCAGACTGTCACTGCGCCGCTGTATCGGCATCTCTGACACTCTTTAACTCAGCATTTCTGTCTCCAAACACTTTAATTACAGCCTACTGCACTCACACATATTCTGTTCAGCCGTCAGCGACTTTTACGGGATTTTATTCTGGCGGCAAATGACAGAAATGTAGAATCGTCAAACCTGCAGCACCAGCAAAACTCCACGAAGGTGAAGAAAATCAAACTAAATGTCAAAAGGTGTTTGGTTAAAAAATGACTGAATCAACTGGTTTCTTACAGGAAGTTGTGGTTACTTAATGCCAATATATTCCACTTCAATGTGTCCCCTTTGGTGATGCACTGAAGCTCAGAGGAGAATGATGTCACCTGTCAAAGGCCTCACGTAACTATCCTAGAAGAGAAAAAGCCTTAATTTAAACTCCACATCTTGAGAGCGTGCGGTGTCTGATGTGGTGAAGAGGTTCAGCTTTCTCTGGATGGAGCGTTTGCTCGAAGGTGTTTTGGAAAAAGTTTTGGGTTTCATTCTTAAGTTTTGTTCCACGGTCGAGGCCAAAAACTTTCCTGCTTCTGAACGAACCGTGCCAACACCTGAAACTGATTTGTGCTAACGAGGTGAATCCACTGCTTCTCAATTACAGGACGGACGGACGGAGCGACTCGGTCACAGCTGCACTTTGTGACTTTGGCTGATCTCAGAAATACAGTTTGTGGTTAAAAACAACATGCGTGCTCTTTCTAATCTAATCGGAGAGGGATTTGACCTTTGTCTGAACAGAGTAAACGGAGGGACTATCTGGGACGGCTCTGTCTATCCAACACCACCATCTGACATTTAGACTGGGAGTTTGTTGTTTAGACACTTTATCTGGACAACAGGTTCTGAAGTCGTCTTTATCAACGCGCCTCCCTATCTGCTGCTACTGTTGAGACTTTGATCACATGACAGAACATATGGGTTTTAGGCCATTTTGGGGAATTTTATACTCCACATGAGCATTTTAGCCAGTCCAAAATCATTTTAATCTAACGGTGGTATATAGATTAGTTTGTCTTAGTATTCATGGATTTTAAATCATTTGAATATTTACTACATTCCCTCTACTATATGATTGTTTTAAAAGATTTAGTACTGATTTATATAAATATGTGATTTGGTGCATTGTGTTTCTATAATTGTCATTTTTTTTTTTAAACTTTATTTTACTATATCTAACTAATTATAAAGCAAGGAATTTCTGTGAGTGTGTGTGTCCTTCGAATATCTCAAGTACAGTTCATCCCATCTACTTCGCACTTGGTGGGGATATTGCAGGGGACCCAAAGACATGCAGTGTCAAAGTGGGTGCAACTTGGACATGCGACA
The DNA here is from genome assembly GCA_916700815.1 of Helicolenus hilgendorfi. NCBI lineage: Eukaryota > Metazoa > Chordata > Actinopteri > Perciformes > Sebastidae > Helicolenus > Helicolenus hilgendorfi. The sequence continues at coordinate 14,098 of CAKALG010047296.1, forward strand.
CTATGTTGAACAAAACTAATAGTTACGTAACAAAATGTTGACATTTAATTTAAAAGGAAATCAACTAAACTAAGCAAACATCTTGACTGCTGAACAATATCATTAGCTACCAGTCAGGGGTAACAGACGTCTGTCAGGACAGACTACAGTATTTCGCAGATACATTTTGACTTTCTGTGCATGTCTTTGTTTTTTTTAAATCACCACGTTGGCAATCAGAAGTCAGTTTCCTGTTAAATGACATCCCGAGACACTGAGTGGTAACAGATGCAGTTTTCTACACTCCAATGTGAGTGCAGCCGTCCTGACCGGCCTCTTTGTGTCTCAGCGTCAGAGAGAGAAAATGAAGTCATGCTGCAGAGTTGTCAGAAGGATGAGACTGATGAACGACTCGTATCTTCTTTCTGTTCTATTCTCTTCTGTCTCCATTGCTGACTCTCATGCCTCAGATCTGTCTCTCTCTCACCCTCTCCGTCACTCCTCTCCTTTATACCCTGTCCTTAACCAGACAGGATTTCTTGGTGTTTATCTTTCTGACTCACCGCGAAGGACATAAATAATTCCGACGGACTGATTTCTCTCTGTTGTTCGAGAACATACGAGTTGTGGGAAGAGTGGAGGTGGAGGAAACACTGAAGAGAAGATTTTGATCATAAGAGCTAGATAATTAACTTTACATATCTTCACATATTCAAATTCAGAGCCTTCACCTTAAGTGAATTTCCATTTTATACAAAACCATGAGGTGTTTCTCGTCCTCATGGAGCACATTGAGCTGAGTCACCATGTTTCCACATCTAAACTAGCTCATATAGACTAACATTTCATTATAATACTTGTAATCATTGATTTAGTGATAGTGAATACAGGGAGACATTTGGGTTAAAACTGTGCTAAAGGTTTGTTAGAGTTCTAAGTTACAATATGACCTTTGTTTCAACAGCATCACGACTGTATTTCAATGTGAAGCAACCGACCCAGTCGGCACAAAGGCATTGTACGTTTCTGCAAAACTCTATAAATACGTTTCATATCAGCCTCGTATCATGCTTGCCGAAATGCAATGTCACCTGGTTAACGTTGTGAAACGATTGGTTAGGCTTAGGCAACAAAAGCTCTTGGATAAGGTTAAACAAAAGATCAGGGTTTGTGTTCAAATAATAACGTAACAAGGTAATGTAACAACCATAACAACGCGACAAAATCACTGTAGTTTAGAAAAGAACTACATGGTTGGGCTTCAAACTACTACGTTTGTAAAGTGAAAATGACACAGAGCATTGTAAACACGGGGCATGAACCAACAGCTGATTGTAATGTGACACACGTCACTGACATAATTTACAAAACAAAACACCGGTCTCGAACAGAGGCCTCCTGGATGAAAGCCTTGTGATCCCCTCCCGTCCCACCCGGCGTGTCTCTTTTCACTCTTTATACTTTGTTTTTACCAAATGCAAAAACGTCGACATTGAACATATCCCTGATTTGCAGAAACATCCAATGCAAACATGGGCAGGAAGCAACTCCTAACTACACGTTAAAATATAGTCATTGAAATGCTGATTTTGTTGCGGTTGTGTTTAACCGAGACGTCTAAAGATAACTTCACTTTTTAACGAATTTGAACCCTGATGATTAGATGTCTTTCGGCAATCCTTCCGGGAAGGACATTTAAGTTTTCACCGTCTAAGAACCAGGTTGTAAAAAGTAACCAAAAAACATGTTCTCCAGTTCAAAGTGCTGAGCAGCAGGACAGACAGCAGCAGGACTTAGCAGATCTTGTAACGTCGCTCTGATCAGTGGTTTGGATGTTTGGATGCAGCCTTTTCCTGCTGTGTAGCATCAATACAAGTGTATTTCATAATAGCCACTGGTGTAACACAATGTTTACATATGTAATGTGTCCACAACTTCCCTGATGGAATAAAGGCCTAGATGGAAAATGACATGACCTACAATACCTACTCTCTGCACACGCTAAACTGACAATCTGTCTCTCATTATTACATAAGAAGGAGTTCAAACTGGATTATTGAGGTCAAACAATGTCTGTGTATTATTAGGATTTGCTCAGTTTTTATGACAATAAGCCTGATTTTTTTTTTTATTAGTCTGTGTATTGATTTTTGTTATAAGTTTAGGTTGTATAGTTTCCCGGTCATTATGCCGTATGATTATATAATGATTAGGAATAATTATTACATACAAAGATTGTTTCTTATAATTTTTCCATCCATTCCCAAAAGAAAGGTTTTGCCAAAATATTCCTTTGTGTGGGAAATTATGTGGAAGCAAATGACTCTGTTGTAGTTATGTTATCCCTTAAGCAGACACGTGAGCACAGCTGGAGCTGAGAAACTGCAGACTTAATAAGTCTCTCATTTCATTCCGACTTCCTTTCCCTCTCCTTTCCCCTGCTCTTCCTCCTCCTCCTCTTCCTCCTCCCATCATCCTCCTCTCTTCCTCCTGCTGCCCTGGTATCTGATGCGTCCTGCGGTGCCAGCTGTCTGCCCTCCTCAGTCGCCGCCCACAAGTGGGACTGGACCTTTCACTAGCTGATTCTTCATGTGAACACACACACACACACACACACACACACACATGCGTGCAGATAAACAAGTCGCCATGTACAGGAATTAATCCACTCGCACCAAAGCAAGCACCTAGTATCCTGTATCCAGATCAAGGTCATGGCCACACAGCCACACACACACACATACAGACACCCACACACACACACACAGGTCCACTGAACCACAGAGTGGACTGATGACCCTAACGCCTGAGGACAGGACAACTCGTCCTGGTGCTGTGTGTGTGTGTGTGTTCTTGTTCTTCTATCTTTGTGAGGACCACTTAACATTTTAGACCTTGAAAGTGAGGACATATTATCCAGTCCTCGTTTCTTTAACGAGAGTTTGTCTCTTTTGATGGTTAGAGTTACGGTTCACACACGTGTTAGAAGTACATGATTGTTTTTTGTGTCTGTCTGTGGATGTTGTTAGACTCTCAATCCCTAAAGATCACCACCGTAAAGTGTGTGCTTTTATCTCCAGGACTATGAATCCTTTCATATCTAGTCAATATTAAACTTTCAGAATCAGGAAAAGTCATTCGTTCTCTGGGTGATATTCAATGGAAACTTAATGATGATGAATATCATGCAGTGCATCCAATAGGAGCCTCATACAGATCTCTAAAAGTCTCCAAAATGATCTACAACACTTAACAGAATGTGGGAGTCAAACCAAAATGTTTACAAGTGTAATAAAAAAAAAGTTGACTGAGGATTTACTTCAGTTTGCAAAGTGACCTTCTGAGTGTACAGTGTTGACAGTGGTGTGGAAAACAAACAGAATGTAAGCCTGTGTGGCAGTTGAGTGTACAGTGTAGTTAGAAGGACAGAATGAAGACGTTGAATAAGTCACACAAATACGAAAGCTGGGTTTCCACCAAAAGTTCCTGTGACTTTTAGTCCCTGGCACTAAAAGGTTCCTTCAGCCCACTGTTGTGGTCTAAAGACCCGCAAAGATTCTGCAAATTAGTCCGCTGACGTATGAAAAAGCAACATGACGTGACGAGGGCTGCCGGTGGTCACAGCGGTAAACACACTCTGCAGCCTGCAGTTCAGTGTGTCCGCCTGTTTCATCTAAAAAACACGTTGGAAAACAAACGTTTTTGTCTCAAAGCGACGATATCTACTGCTGCTATATATATACTGATGGAATAAATGATATGCAGCGGCAGAAATTGAAAGTAAGAGCATCTGTCCCCACAGGAAATCCTCTGTTGAGTGTTTGATGGTTATTTTATTTTGCTTTAGAACGTAACCGCCGTGAAACTATCAGAAAATAACTTCTCTTTCTCTCATTCACAGCAACGCCGCGCTACGTCTCTCTCTCTTCTACCGCTCGCCCTCTCAACTGGCTCGCATGATCTCTGTCTCTTTCTCACTTGTCTTAACCTTAATATAAAAGTTTAACCTCATGGGGACATGCTTTTAGTCCCTCTTTGGGGAAGTGAGACCTCACAATGTAAATAAATGCATAACACACGCACACAAACACACAAATAAATGCTTTCCTGCCCCCAGTGCATCTACACATGAACATGCAAACACACACACATAAACAGGAAGTGAGGGTGACAGCCTTACATTCTCTCCATGTAGCCTCCATCGGGTCATGTAGATGAACTCCAGAGTGTGATCTCTGCCCATGATCTCTCCGTTACACAGCACGTCCAGCTGGACACAGCAGAAATCATTATGATCACAAAGAAGTTACATTTAAGTATTTTCACAAAACAAAATGAAAAAGATTAAGGGAGAAATTTCATTTAATTTAATAAAAAGGATCAAAATGACAATGTGGTGCCAAAATATGTCAAAGGACGATAAAACAAAAAAAAAGAACTGCGAGGGGAAATGAAAATCAAAAGGATCTTAGTCCTGATGCTCAAAATGAAAGGGAGGGGAAGTTGACTGTGGTAATGAGTGGGAGGCTGCACTGAACGTGTGAAAGACAGTGTGAGTTTCAGTTTTAGCTCAGTGTTCAGCAAATGTGGAAGCCAACATGTTTAATCCTATGATAAATCTGACTAAAGCTAATAATAACTGGGACATTAATGAGCATCTGGCTTCATGAACATTGACTTGACTTTGTCTTCACTTGTGAGACCTTCCCTCATTTTATATAGTTTCTGCTTTTTCCTACAATATAAAAAGGTTTTAAGAGTGGTCCATGTTTGATTCTTCAGATGTTTGGTTTATTTCCTTAAAGATGAGAAGTTATTTCACTTGATTACACGGCTTTGTTGAATACTCAATTCTGATTGGTCAATCACTGCGTTCTACGGTGTGTTATTTCTTTATAGCAGACCGTTTCTATATATAACAGGCTGTTGCAATGGGTGCAGTTCAGATGTCGGACTGGCGAACTGTTTTTTTTTGTCTTACTTAAGAAATAAATAATTCTTAAGTCAGTAGCCGTGTAATAAGCAGGATAATGTACAGCTAACGGGTCATTGTTGTGAAATAAACCCCCTCAGGGGGACGCAAGACCCCTCTGCTTCGCGTCAGGGTTTATTCCACAACAATGACCGGCTCGCTGTACATTATCCCTTACTTAATTGTATTATTATGTTATCTTTTAACCATTTAAAATCCATTTAATTGAGCTAAGCTAAGCTATTCTCACTGGTGATCAACATACCTTTAAATGACATGCAGACACGTAAAGATGTTTATGAAAGGGGTCTATGAAATTGTCTGAGAATGGCTAAGTAAAACAACATTTAGAAAACGTCCCTAAAAGTTGTGCTCACCCTTTAACTGTAGGAATCTGTTCCTTACCTCATAAGAGCTCGGCAGCTTTAGTTTAAGACTGAGGAACTTCTTAATTGTTCCCACTGTGACTCTACTGGAGCAGCGGATGAACCTCTTCATCAAATCCTAATTGGACGAGAGACAAACTGCATTACACTCTGATTTAATGAGAGAGGCAGTGAAAAGATGAATGAACATTTTTTCCAGGAAAATCCCCCAAAACACATTCAAACCTTTAGCATTAATACAAACTGTTAAAGAAGTTTAGAAACATTTACAAACCATAAACATTTCCCCAATGTCATTCATTTCAGAGAAAAACATATGAAAAACTAAAAACTGTAAGGCTTCCCTGCTTTTAAGGTTTATTGATTAACAAATCACTTAGCACTTCTTGATGAAAAAGTTACACATATTGATATTAAAACATACACACCGTGACAGTGCTCTCCCCCAACTGCCCCGTGTTGCGTAGGCAGTCCAGACAGATGGCTATCTGAGGGTCACTCCTGTGGTAATCTTCATCGCCGGCGTCGTCATCACCATCATCA
>CAKALG010047300.1:3012-16067 GCA_916700815.1 Helicolenus hilgendorfi
CACACTCACGCACACACACACACACACACACACACAGACAGACAGGGGGAGTGAAAAGTTTCCATGTTTAGGCTAAGTGAGCTTTAACATGACAGATGCACTGTAGCCTACTGTGTTCCTGCACACACACACACACACACACAGACACACACACACACACACACAGAGAGTACTATTTTTAACCGTTTTTATGACTTTGTGAACAGAAAGTGTAAAAAGACACACACACACACACACACACACACACACACACACACACACACAGTCATTTATAGATGGAAAATGTGTAAGGACACACATGTACACACATGTACACACAGGATTTCCTGGTGAAGTTTCCAGTGGGACTGCAGAGAATCACTGTTTCTGCCCCATTTGTTCAATTACAGCGAATCGTAGAAGAGCCCATGTGTTGGTGATTTCAGTAGACAGACTGCATCCTTTAGTTTAGGAGATCCTTTAAAAAAGACACTTTGATAAACTCAAAAACTGAATGGTTGTTTTTTTTTCAGTTTCTAAATATGTGTGTTTTTGCCTGGCAGCAAAAATATGATATCATTATTCTGATTTGTTGCTTTTTGAGCCGATGTTCAGAAGAAGGTTTATTTCACTGACTGGAATAAACAGCATCTTTCTATTTTCTATCTGTAGCTTTGAGCCACAGAAAATCAAAAGAATGAGCACCAAAACTGTTTTTGCTCTTCAGTTCCTCTTCTTCTATGACTTGAATGTTGATTCTTAGGGCTGAAAAATGAATCTGAATTTTATTGAAATCGCAATATGCAATATTTATTTCACAAAAATGACCCAATCCGCTGTACAAAATCAATAATTTGACACAAATACGATCCGCCTGAGTCTGTTATAAAGAAATAACACACTGTAGAACGCAGTGATTGACCAATCAGAATCGAGTATTCAACAAAGCTGTGTAATAAGCTTGCTCAACTCTTATTGGAGCACAGAGCGAAAAGGGGCGGGACTTATGAAGGGTTAAAGGGTCATCAGTCAAAATAATCACAATTAGATATTTTTTCCAAATCCTTCAACACTAGTGATGATCAGTTTTTGTCATAATTATCACAACAACTACCAACTAGAAACAGTTATTACAAACTTCTGTTGCAATAAAGAACGTCTGAAATGGAAAAATGGTGCTCAAAGTCTTCCGTTTTTCACCCTCCTATAAACACAAAGAGTTGTGTCAGGTGTAGAGGAAGACATCAAACAGCTTGCAGTAAGCCTGTTGAAGCTCTGCTGCAGCTGTGTGCAGAGGGAAGCTTCACTGACGCTGCTTCAGAAGCTGCTGCTCTCCGTGGAAAACCTGTGCTGGATCCGCTACGACAGATTGGGGTTAAAATTTTCCTTCAGGATGCTTGGAACAAAAAAAAAAAAACGCTGGAACACAGCGAAAAATAGATGCGACCAGAGTTTGATATGACAGTGGAATATGAAGACACACACACACACACACACACACACACACACACACACACACACACACACACGTACGCAGGAGTGTGCAAATATTTAAATGCACTCGCAGGCAGAGCTCCTGTTAGCATAATCATAGGGACAATAAGCAGATATTAGTTTCAAGGATAATGTGAGAATACAAATGTATCCCAACAAACACACACACACACACACACACAAACCTTACGAATAATCTCCACCGCCGCTACAGCCAGAGGTCTTGTTTTATGATATAAAAACACAGTGATTGACTTAAAGTGCAGATCATACCCGACAGCATGTACACAGAGCTTTAGCGAACAGACTCCCAGTAGTATGGAGAACACTAATAACCTCTCTAATTGGCAATTTGAGGGGGAATAAAAGCATTAGTGGTGTCGTATGTGTTATGTGTAACGTTTGTTATGAGGAGAAATTGCAAAAAAAAATAGGAGTTAAATCATTTTATGTTGACTCAAACTGATCTTTCTAACACCAGGAAATAATCTAGACCAATTAGACGTGGAGACAATTTGAACATGCTCTTTAATCTAGATAACACCTCTTCGTTTTTTCTGTCTCTAACTACTTGTTTTGTCTCAACTAATTATCTATCTTACTCTCTGTCCCTCTAGTACTAGATTATCTCTCTCTCCTCTTTCTGTCCTTTTCGCTCTCATCTCATTTTCTCCGTCAGATTAGACCAGAGACTTTGCTTGGCCCTGACCACATGCCCTCCCAAAACCAGACTTGTTAAGACTCCTTTCAACTCTTCAACTTTAATCAGCAGGTCCCTGCGCCTACAGAAAAAAAATGAAATTGAATCTTGTGAGGCTCGGGGGATTTTCAGCACTTCTTTGAGTGTATGACTTTTTGCAGGTGCTCGACATGTTCTCATCCCAACTCGTCACATACTGACGCTTTGTCAGACCCCTCGGTGTCACATTTCTGTCAGTAAACACGTCCTTAATGTGAATTAATCAAAATCACTTGCTTAGGATTAGGCAACGAAACCACTTAGTTAGGTTTAGGAAAAAACAACATGTTTGGGCTTAAAGTTGCTGTTTTTAAAATGCAAATGTGAGTTGACGTTGTGAACATGAGACACGCTGACGGCCGTGACAAAGCGTCAGTATTTGAAACCCTGGGAATGAGAACGGGCCGAAATTGCCTCATATTAGCACAGACCTTTTACAATGGCATACACCAGCTGCTGCTGCAAATATGCACTAGTACATATTAAAATATTTAATCGTGATTGTCCATAGTTAATCACCATTAATCACAAATTAATCGTACATTTTTTTATCTGTTTAAAATGTACCTTAAAGGGAGATTTGTCAAGTATTTAATCCTCTTATCAACATGGGAGTGGACAAATATGCTGCTTTATGCAAATGTATGTATATATTTATTATTAGAAAATCAATTAACAACACAAAACAATGACACATATTGCCCAGAAACCCTCACATGTACTGCATTTAGCATAAAACAATATGCTCAAATCATAATTTAGCGCAAGTTTGAAGCATTATTTAACCCTCTTTGCAATAAGATAGTATGACATGGTTGGTACCAAAGGATTCCTCTGTTTTTTTAGTTTCATATGATACCAGTATCTTCACTTTATCTTTAAAACTAAGCGTGCTACAACCTAAAAGATCACAAGATGCGTTAATGTGTTAAAACAAATTTGCGTTTTTATCGTTATTAAATCCCCAAATCAATTTAGCAGGAACGAATTGGCCTGGGTCTCAGAGAGGATTGGGATGTCGGAGGGTATTCAGTCAGCCACCAACCCAACCAGTTAGTCACCAGTCAACCAACCAGGAGACCAGTCAGACAATCAATACATCAACAAATGATTTCATCTACCCATCCATCACAGTGACAGACTGGATCCCACTCAATCTGTCCCCTCTCTCTCTCTTTCTATATCTCCCTCCGTCCACTCACCTCTCTCCATTTCTCTTTCACACAGTCTGTCGTCTCTCCTCCCTCCATCTGTGTGTGTGTGTGTGTGTGTGTGTGTGTGTGTGTGTGTAGGCGTGTGTCATGGAGGTGAACTCGCTGTGTTAAATTTGCTCCAGAAGAAATGTGCTTCTACAGAAATATATACGGAGCAGATCCTTTTTATTCATTTTGACTAAATGATTAGAATTTATAATCCTGCATCGATCAACGTCTTCGTGTTAGGCCTCAAAGCTCCCATTTAATCAGATTTCGTCTGCTGCTGATTCACGGTTTGAGTTGAATTGTGTACACTGACACTGACCTGTGATTTCAGTTTACAGGAAAATGCCCTGATTGGCTTAATTTCTGGCAAAGTGATTTATAGTATGTAGCGTAGAATCAGTCATTGACAGCCTGGACCTCTCCATCCCTTCATCCCTCCATCCCTCCGGTGACCCTGAGGGGACCCAAACTCCACTTTTACGCTCCACTGCCTTAATCAATACAGAAGCTCATGGAATATTTCACCGCCGTCGTTGCTGCCAGAAATCAAAGCGATTAAAAAAAAACTAATGCGGTGTCAAATTTGTCCTCTTGCCTCTCAAACTCGTCACGCTTCAAAGAGTGAATATGAATGTGTATTAATGAGCATCTGGACGGATCAAAAGCCCCGGTAGATATTCACAGACGGGAATAGTAATCATTAAAGTGACAAACCTGTAGCTTTAAACATACCTGTGACGGATTTGGGTCTTTGACTTTGGATTCATTCCAGTTACAGCACCATTAACCCAACCACTAGACACCGACCAAGGACTCAACTGTAACTTTAAGGAAAATATAAAATTACTTTACATGTCTTTAATATAAATATATAAATAATTCCCGACAAGGTCTGATACATTTGACTTCAGGACATCTCGGACTACATACAGACACAAAATCAAGCATTTTTAATCTATTCATTTAGAGGTATTCCCAAGTAAAAGTCCCACATTTGTACCTTGAAATAGCCACATTTCTGAATGTTTGAGGTGCTATAAAATCACGTTGCTTCATAATTCCTGATATATTTGACTGCAGGACATCTCTGACTACATACATGCTGAAAGTCAGAAAGTTTTGCTGTATAAATTAAGATATTTTTTAAAGTAATAGTCCCTAAAATTGCAATAAATCATAATATCGAATCGCAGTACTTTTGGAATTGCAATACATATCGAATCGGCATCCAAGTATCGAATCAGGAGATAAGTATATCACCCCAGCCCTAATATACAATAGTAAAGCAGCAAAGTACTGCAACTACTTGTTGCCTTCTAGCTGTGTACTACAGTGACATACCATACTGCAGTTGGATTATCTCACATCAGACGCAGGTGTTCAGGATAAACGGTAAATCAGTAGAGAATAAAGTGTGCTCTCTCATTCTTTCTCTGTCTGTCTGTCTGACTTGCCTGAGGCTACCTAAAGCCGAGCTCTGTAAATGTCAGAGAAAGCAGAGGCCATCGGTCTTGCCGTAGCAAAAATACTGGCTGCTGTTTATCAAAGGTCACACCCAGCTTTGGGGTCACAGTGGAAAATGGGAGACCTCGCTGTTTATAGGCTACAACACCTGTCGTTTATCTAAAACTCACCGGTCAAACGGGACACGTTCGAGACAGAGTTATATTGTGTATCACACATGTCGAAAAATAATATTCATGTTAAATTTCTTCAGAGGATTCAGTCTAAAAATTACCCAAAACTACCATGAAAACATGAGGTTTAAAATTGCATATTTAATTGTGTTTAATGCTCCTCTCCAGTGTCAAATTATGACTGAAAATGAGCATGTTTGTGTTGGACTGTAATAAATGATAATTTATTTCTGTCACGTCAGAGGAAAAAATGTCATCAGCATGTTGTTTCCCATTTGCAAACTCTGATCTCTCCAAACATTTACATGACGTACCCTTTATTCACAGTGTATGTGTGTGTGTGTGTGCGTACATGCGTGCGCCAGCTTGCAATTGCCTGAGTCCTGAGGGGAGAGGCAGGCGGCCATTTTGGCTCAAAACGGCAGTCGCTGCAAGAGACTGGAGAAATCCAATAGGCCCTTCGAAACAAATACTCGTGCATGCATGTGTGTGAGTGTGTGTGTGTGTGTGTGTAAATCCCATAAGTCTTATATGATCCAGTAAGTCCAGACTGGAGGTCATTGATCGTTCATAAATAAAGCCTCAGCCGCCAGGGTCACATAACACGCCATCGATTGTCCACAGAGAATCTCGTTCTTCGTCTGCGGCTGGCCTGAGTTGACCACCGCTCCTCCAGTTTATTCAGCAACACACTTGACTATTATCTTGACTGAGAGCTATAGTTAAGCTGGAATAGTTGCAATAGAAAGAGAATGAATATGGACCTGCACAGGCGTCCTGTATTAAAAGCAGGGATGTAATGAAACACTCAGACCTTTATTCGCCTCTAAACAGTATTTTGTCAGGATTATTGTTCACATAGCTCATAACTTCAAGGGCAACCCTTATGGTTTCATTCCATGCCGGACCAGACGTCGTTATTTTAAACGGTGCAGGTGTGATTCTTGTAATGAAATCCTCCGTCTGTGTGGATTCAGAGGCACACAGGTCCATTACTCCTCTCCAGAAACTCCTCAGGTTTCACCTCTGAAACCTCAGCAGTTCTATTCTGAGATGTTTGATGCCATCGGTGCCTCGCTGCCTGGAAAACAATGCCTTTAAAGTGTGTGTGTGTGTGTGTTCACTGAATGCAATGCAACAAGCCCCATCAATCAGTACAGGTTGTAACATTATAGTGTCTGTTTTCATCACCAAAATATGAACAGCAAAGAGACTTCATTATCTATGATTGTTGTTATGCTTGTGGTGATACAAGTTTGTTTTTATAAAGCTGCCTTCACATGATAAGATTCTCTCGCCGTGAGGTCGGGCTCTCCTTGTGAAGGCAGAGAGGGAAAATGTGTCACCAAAATGAACGCAAGGAACGCCAGTCACTGTTTCTAAGCAACAACAGTTGGAGCTAGACTAGATGCACCTATGTATCGCGATTTATTTATTTATTTTGATTTTGAAATAGATTATTTAATGCCAGAATCGATATACTTGCTTCATTTGAGGAGGTAGAAGGAAGTTATCGCTTTTATTGTTGTAGTCTGTGACGTCATATCTGCTCCGTAAACCTAGTCGGGCGGCATCACTCTTTCCATAGCAAAACAATGGAACAGCCAACGCTGTGTTGGGGTTGTAGTCTGTAGGATCTGGCGGTATCTAGCGATGAGTTTGCAGAACCAACTGAAGCATCTCCCATGTGCCGAGCGCGTTGGAGAGCCACGTTGGCCGACGTGAAAACGTGAATGTCCCTCTCTAGAGTCGGTAAGAGTAGCGTAGGTCATTTGAAGCAGAGCCAGTGCGTAGAGTGTGTGGAAGTGAGTGGTGAAGTAAGAGAGAGAGAGAGCGGCAGTGACGGCAGCGAGTAACTTTTTCGGCCGAAGCAGGTAAAGTTATCAGTTGTTTGTCCGTTCTGGGCTACTGTAGAAACATGGCAGACCTCGTGAAGAGGACCCGCTCCCTATTTAGATATAAACGGCTCATTCTAAGCTGACGAAAACACAACGATTCATATTATCAGGTGATTATACACAAAAGAAAACATACTTATTAATATTATATTCCGCCAATAGATCCCTCTAATTGCTACACACTGCTCCTTTAAGTCTACGAAAGCATCAGTTAAGTACCAGAATGCTAATGTAATAAAGAGCGAGAACGTGTCTGTGATCACACCTGATCAAATATACAGTCCCAGTACTATAAACAGCTCCACTTTCACACTCGGGTACGTGAACACTGTCTTCGTACGCTTGCATGCATGCAACACACGTGCGCTTTTCACACATCCACCCATTCCTCTGCACAGCAGGTTTAACACTTTGCTCCCAATGTCATTTTCCAGCCAATTAGCAGCATCATTGCATTGTTAATTTTGAAACCCGCGTCATGTGTCTGACTGGTCTGGGAATGGAGATGGATGCTGAGCTCTCTCTTCCCACTGGGGAGTCCAACTGTTCATCTCAACCTACACACTATACCAGAGCAGTATGCTCGTCTCTCTTTATCCCTCTGACTCTCTGCCGTCTGCAGCTTGATCTCTGGTTTCCATTCAGGCTGAATAGAAATGGAAAATACTGATTATTCATGCAGTATGAATTATTATTTTTGGCCAGTTGGGGTTAGTGAAACAAGCTGTAAACGCAACATCGGCATCACCTTATAAAGTTGATACAGCTGACATTTTAGTAAACAGTGGCTTGTTTACACATTCAGCAGATACATAACATTCATTTGGAGTCATATATCTGTCCACCTGATGAGTTTAAGTCCAATATTCACTCTTCTTTTAGCTCTCGTTGGGTCTCCACAAACTCCTGATAGTCTCTTTAGCTGCTAAATGCTCCACTACGTTCACCAGATAGCTGCTAACTGCTTCTGTTTACTGCTGGCCAGGTACCACAGTGGGTTCATCAGATTATATTATCATATAACAGATTAAAATATTATTTTAAGTAAAAAAACAATGTCAATTGAGAACTTTTTGTCAATCCAGTTGACGCCTAAGACAATTTGTTTTTGCAAAATTCGTCAAAATTACTTGAAAGTTGGACAGAAAGTCGTTCTGAAGAAGACGTGTTTGTGTGCTTTATTAGAGCAGCAGAGGTTGAGGGGGTTAAACAAATATAAATAACCTTGACTGTTTAACACAGATTGAACCTTTGCACCATCACCGTCATTTGTTTGCTGCTGGTTTGATAATAAACAGTCAGAGTCGGCGAGTCAACCGCGAACTTGAGAGGATAGATTCACTATAATGAGACCTCAGGAAACACGAGGTAAGATAATTAGAAAGAGGATGTGTGTTTTTCTTTAGTACATTTACATCAACACGGTGACTGTCGGTTTAGTGTTGATTTGCATGTTGCAGAGAAATCCTCATCCCGGCTGCGTCGAGGAACCTTTTGATTTAGCGAGGGAAACGACGAGAGAGAACGTGGGAGAGAAGAGTCGAGCTCCGGGAGCAGATGGGGTGATAATTATGGAGTCGCTAACGAAACCGACCAAAGAGGAAACAATTTCTCAGTCAGACGCGTACACTCGCATACCACACACACACACATATACATACAGTGTAAATACAGTGCACCCATGCATTGGTCTGGTGTTTTATTACTAGTTTCATACACAGCTCTAAAGCTCTGATGCTGCACACAGAAACAAACAAAGCAGCGTCTGCAGTCCAACAGTAAGAACTCTATAACAGCTAATAACTACTTGTTTGTTTAGTTATGTGTATTATTTCTTGCTTTGCTATATCCCGTATCAGTGATAGTGCAAAACAATGATCAAAGTGTGTGTGTGTGCATCTTAGTTGGCGAAGAGAAGTTGCCAAGTCACGAGTTGTTTACCTTCCAGGCGAAGGTCAAAGCTTCTCTGAATCTATCTCTGTGCTCCAGTCTCTGTCTTGCACAATATCACACACACACACACACACACACACACACACACACACACACACACACACACACACACACACACACACACACACACATCCACATTACATAATTACAGTATACACACATCCTACACATAATCACAGAGCCTCGATCTCTTCTCCCCCGCTGCTCCCAGCAGCGTTATACATTTTAATATTATTTAACTTCATGTGACATTTGAAAGGTTTAATTACATCAACACAAATTAATCAAAAAGTTACTCTACTTTTGAGAAATGTATGCTGAAATACAATTGTTACGCTTTTACCTTTTATTAAAGGTGCTCTATACGATATCCAGAACAGAAAACAACTATTAGCTATGTGAAGATATAGAGGAGTAATGTCTACCTGAGCAGAGAATGAAGTCGCTCTCCCTCTGTGTGTTGTAATCAAACCGCCGCCACTCTGTACTGCTCTCATACGGCGGTTACAGCTGATGACGCCGTGAAAGCGTAGCACCCACCCTCAGGTTAACACGTTAGCTCTGTCAGCACAGTTGCCGTTGTTAGCACTGTTAGCACCGTTAGCTGCTAGCCGCCGGCT
Organism: Helicolenus hilgendorfi; assembly: GCA_916700815.1. Classification (NCBI taxonomy): domain Eukaryota; kingdom Metazoa; phylum Chordata; class Actinopteri; order Perciformes; family Sebastidae; genus Helicolenus; species Helicolenus hilgendorfi. The sequence continues at coordinate 12,535 of CAKALG010047300.1, forward strand.
CAGCCGTCATCATGTTGAAAGCCGTGTGGAGGCAACAGAAATGCTCCCAATCTCGCACCTTTAGCACCTTTTACAAGTAAATATATGGAACTTTCTCAACCCGTAACGTACATTTAACAGCTGTTATACTTCACACATATTTCAAATTTGTGAAAAATACACCAAATCAAATGGAAATCTCACAATTCCCTTTGATTAAACAGCTCAGATAATAAATCTTAGAATGACAAGCAATAATTAGTTGAGTGTTTTTGTGATACGGTAGACTTTTTTAATGACCCGAAACACTCCTGACAATCTTATGTCGTATATCCTTCTGCCCACCTACACATATAACCTACTGATAAATATTACAAGAAGCCGCAAAAAACGCTTTTTAGTGCAATAAATGCCTGACGTTTTGTATGTCTTCTGTGAGATCGGACATGTACAGTAAGATGCAAATGTCGACTCACACTTAATTAGCATGTTTGCATGACATCGAGTTGACACATTATTTGCATTGTGTGTTACTCTTGACTTGAGCAGCAGGTTAGAGTGAGAGACAGCGGCGCCCCGGTAACTGGCGTTGTGTGTGTGTGGGAGAGTGTGACCTCTCCACCAGGTGGGTGATTGACAGGTGTCCGGTGACATCAAGGAGGAAGAGAGCGCTTTTGTCACAACATGCGCCCGTCACTGTCACATAATGATGATGTCAGTTGTTCTAAAGTGTGTGTGTGTGGGTGTTTTGAGTTGCAAAAGGCCACGCATAAAAACAATGATTGCATTTCAAGATATTTCTACGACTGACGAGGTCTAAAAAAAGATCCAGTATGACCTGACCATGCTCTAATTCGAAAATTAAACTGCTTATCATGTGACTCTAATGTGCCGGTGTGTGTTCTTAGTTACCAGTGATACAGCAGAAATATTCAACAATCAGAGTATTGTATGTAGTGAAAAAAATAACGTCAGCAAATAAACCTCCAGGCTCAAGTTTGTATTTGGTTTAATCTTAATGTTCGGGTCAGAACATGGTAACACTAAGCTTTCACAGGGTGTCACAGCTGAAGTGCCCTTGAGCAAGGAACCAAATTAATACCTTATACCTCCGTTTTCCATTGAGATTCAACACAAAGACACATTTGTTACCCCGGGAGTCACAATCGGAAACTTTAACAATAAATCAGGACTGATTGAATCCAATACTAATTATTTTTTGTCGATGGGAAGGTCGGCCTGAGCGGAGCGGAGCGGCCCGGCCGGTCTAATCAATCGAATGAGAAAGACTATTGCTGATCAATACGAGAGCTAATCTATTAGCCCGGGCCACGGAGGGAATGAACTGCCCGTTAGGACTGACATTTACTGAAGAAGAGAATAAAGCCGGAGAGCTCAAACTGGAATTCACTTTTATTTTTATTGACCGTCTTTGTTGAGGTTGGCGTGCTGAGCCGGCTCTCCTAACAGACAGGGTGAGGACACGTTCAACAACTAGATACACGCACACACACACACACATGCATAGAAATACACACTTAAATGTTTTATACACATGTAGGCCTGTATTTAACACACACACACACACACACACACACACACTGACCCTTGTCCTGTGACTAATGAGCAGGTGAGACAAGTCAAATGGCAACCGTCAGTCAATGTTTCATCACCGGCCCCCGGTGAACTTTGAACCCAAACTCACACCCTGGAGAGGTGTTAATGGTGAGAGGAGAGAGGCAATGTGCTGTAAATATGCTGCCTCGTCTCCTAAAAATCACCTTCCCGTACAACGAAACTGCATTGTGAATTACATGTGGATGGAAAGAGTATTTTCTCCTGGATTTGTTTTTGACGTTTCACAAATTCTAATCAAAGTCAGCAGAAGTCCGCGTTGAGAGGAGGTCGGTAGTGGATGGAGACCGCTGTTTGTGTCCTGTGATGTGAAACGTCTTGTAGTTTACTGTTTAGCTGTAAATTGAGGAAGTTTGTGACCAGGCAGCCGTGTTGAGATCAGTTGAGGAAATACCAAGCACCACCCACCAGCCGGAGCACAGCCAATAGGAACGCTCTCTCTCTCTGAAATGACCTGTGATTGGCCAAAGTCTCCCGTCACTGGCTAGGTATTTTAAAACCTGAAAACAGAGCCATGAGGAGGTGCAGAAGTCTAGTTTTCTCTCAGAACACTTGAATTACAATATGCTGAAAGGTTATTATGGGATTATTGCCCAATGATGCCAAAAACATTCTGCCTACTGCAGCTTTAATTGACGGTCTTCAATCATATCGCCTTGTGGATCAAACTGTATATTTTGTCAGCCAAAAAGTAACATATATGTTTGTCTCCTTATTTTAAATATTTTATCCATCAAAACTTTTCTATTTTATTATTTGAATGTGTTGATTCCTTGATGTTGTTTCCTGAAACCATCTGTGGCACACACACTCACTGTAGAGGCCGTCTGCTGCCTCGGGCTGTGCAACGCTCAGCCGTGTCTCGAGGGAAACAACGGCAGGAGCAGAGTGGGTCAACTGTCTCTCTCTGTGTGTGTGTGTGTGTGTGTGTGTGTGTGTGTGTGTTTGTGTGTATGTGTGTGTGTGTGTGTGTGTGTGTGTGTGTGTGTGTGTGTGTGTGTGTGGAGTAAAGCGAGTTGTGTAACAGGTTTAAGCCAAAGGACAGACGATGCCGAAACAGAAAGCGAATCATTTGGGTTGTTTTGAATCAGCTGAAGTGTGTTTTTTTTTTCTACTCCAAATATCTGGAGCGTGCTTGGTTCGTTGTATATGGTTGCTATGACGACGGCATTCATTGGGGTTGTTGGATAGAGACCATAATTTTCTCTGCTGGACGTCTGGCTACTGCTATACCGCTGTCTTGTTCATTTCTGCTATGTAAAGACGCGAGGGGCTGAGAGGCTGGTTTTCTCTTAAATCCATAGGTTTATATAAGATTAGATTAAGAGGAATGATGCGATCTGAGAGGCGGGATGAGGTAGGGAGGAAAGAGAGAGAGAGAGGGGAGGAAAAGTATCCATCCATCTGAAAGTGGTTTCTCAGCCCTCAGCTCATTCAGCCGGAGGGCTACGCAGAGAATCAGAACGAGGAGGAGGTGTTTTATTGAGAGGTGGTTGTAATCTGCGTTACTATTACTGATGTGATTGCTTTCCGTTTCCTTCTTTCTCTCCGTTTCGAGGCCAGTAAGAGCAGCCAAACGTTAAATACACCCTGTGATTATCAGCATAATGAGGACTCAGAGCTGATGGGTGGGATGCTTCTAGCCAGCAAGTCGAGTTTGGTTTCACTTCATGCAAACCGAGGCTCCGTTTAAGCTCCGGAAGCAGCGCCTTTTGTAGTCCATCTTCGGAACATTGTAGTTTCACCATGGCAGACTCACGTCACTAACATACCGCCGCCGTCGCATCATTATTACGGAGCCTAGTGAAAATGCAGTTCACTCAACATCACAGTTGTCTTTTCCTAACGGTACGTGTCCACAGGCTCCGTGCTTTCCACGCTCCCCATTCATTGTCTATGCAAGAAGCCGCGCAATGCAT